>JARCZZ010017605.1:0-17111 GCA_030323915.1 Brotogeris chrysoptera
CTAATCGTATTTGTGATAAGCATTCATTGTTTCGGATTAATAGTCACTCATCACAATGCTGATTTATTGGCTCTCAAAATTGTTGCTCTTGATCTCACAGTTTCAGCATGTTGTACCTTACTTACAGCTGGTATTTGTTGTGTTAGTGTTTATCAGCTGGGGACCTTGGGCTAAGGTTCTTGTTTCATTGAACTTTATGGTAATGACTTCTAATGCAATAGAATCGTTGATCATGAAACTGATCTGTCTTGCGTTCCCAGTATGGTCACCACCTCTATACTTTGGGAGGTATATAATAGAACTGCTTAGCAATTACACATCTTTTTTCACCTCCTTGGGTGGTCAACCTGTGGAGGAGACATTCCCTTACCCTCCCAGCCCCCCCAACAAACTGTTTACATCTTAACTTTCATATTCCCTGCTTGTTTTAATTGTGGTGACTTCTTTGCAATAATTGCCTTGAAAACAGCTCTTCAAACTTTACTCTCTTAATCATTCTTGAACCCAGAATGTCCCCTCCAATATGTGCTTTGGTACCAGTCCCTGACTTCTCTCCTTAGGCATTCATTAGCCTCCATCCCTGAACCATATGTTATTAGAAGCATTCAAGACCCTAGCTTAAAGGACGATGTATTATACTTCAGAAGGATTTAATAAGTTGTTACTCCTAAAGAAATAACATAAGGAAGCAGTGTGTTTGGTTTCCCATCTTTATTAATGGATGGAAAGTAAACAGGGGTTATTTTCAGAAGCCTGACCCAATGTCGCTCAGCAGTATCTCTGATTACTGAACAGAAGCATCATACAGCAAACCATTTCTCTCTGGTAGTCTACTGTGTGTGAATGGAATGGAATTATATTGTCTTTGAGACAGGAAAGGAACAAAAATCCAGCGGCAAAAAGTTCTTTAAAACTACAAAAGTTCCCATCTGGGAGCCTGTCTCGGCCTCAAAAGTGGCTTTAAGAGAAGCATTATTTTCCCTAGTTTTGCCCACTGGATTGGTTAGGTTCAAGCTACTCACCCTGAACATCATTTTGAATCTGTAGAAACTCTGAGCTGGAGACCACTTTGATCACTAAAGCAGTACAAGTTTCCTTGCCAAGTTTTATTTTCCTTGTTGACTCATAGAGGGAAGGGATGCCATCCAGAGGGACCTCAACAGGCTTGAGGAGTAGGTCCATGGCAAAACTTACAAAGTTTAACAAGACAAAATGCAAGGTCCTGCACCTGAGTCAGGGCAATCCCCAGTATCAATGTAGGCTGTGAGGTGAAGGGATTTGGAGCAGCCCTGCTGAGAAAGACTTGGGGATATTGGTGGTTGAAAAACTGGATGTGACCCAGCAGTGCATGATTCATGCCCCAAAAGCCAACTATATGCTGGGCTGCATCAAAAGAAGCATGACCAGCAGGTCACGAGAGGTGATTCTACCCCTCTACTTTGCGATTTTGAGACCCTTTCTGGAGTGCTGTACTCAGTTTTGGGCCCCCTACCACAAGACATATATAGACATGTTAAAGTGGGTCCAAAGGAAGGCCACAAAAATAGTCAGAGGCTGGAACACTTTTCCTGTGAAGTGAGGCTGAGAGCTGGGGTTGTTCAGCCTGGAGAAATTAAGTTTCTGGGGAGGCCTTATTCCAGACTTTAGATGTATAAAGAGGGCTTATAAGAAAGATACTGTGAAACTTTTTACTCAGCCCTCTAGTGACCGGTCAAAGGGTAATGGTTTTAAACTGAAAGAAAGTAGATTTTAATTGGACATAAGATATTTTTTTACCATGAGGATGGTGATGCACTTTCTCAAGTTGGCCAGAGAAGCTGTGGCTGCCCCATCCCTGGCAGTATTCAAGGCCAGGTTGGATGGGGCTTTGAGCAACCTTCTCTAGTGGAAGGTATCCCTACCCATAGCAGAGGGGTTGGAGTAGATGGTTCTTAAAGATACCTTCCAACCTAAACCATTCTATGGTTCTATGAATCTGTGGTTCTATTGTTCTATAGTTCTAGACTATCAAACCATAATTTTGGTATTTTCTCTTTGGGCATCACCAGGCTTTTCAATTGGAAGGGTGCATGTGGCGATATAAACAAAAGAAGGCAATGGTTGACACCTGCTTAGAAACTCTGTCAAGTTATTAATGTCTGGACAGAGCAGAAGAAATTATATATATGCATGTATCTCCAATGCAACTATGAAATGGATAAACTGATGAACACAGATCCCTGTTTGGTCACCACATTCTCAAGAGTCATGTTCAGAGAACCTGTTGATGCCATCATAATGCCCGATTTTCTAGATTTAGATACCAGAGTCACTTTTTGCAGTATGAGGATGTCCCTGTGTTCCTATGACATACTTGAGGCTTGGGCAAGAGACATTAGAGAATGAAGTAGATGGAAACGAATGGAAGACACTGAGTTAGCAAGTAGAAAAAAAGAGTATTATTTAGCAGATTCATTAACAGAACCTTAGCTAAACAATGTTTTGCCACATTTTGCCAATGTTTTTGTTGTATACAAACCATTACAAATGTCATGCTTTATATGTATAAGCCTATAGGAGTGTTTGCAGAATAAAACAGAAGTCCCCTTTGCACTGCTGAAGTAGAGTAACAGCTTTGCTTTCTCTAAAAAAAATCTAGTCATTTTTGCCATTATTCTGTCTTTACTTCTTTTACAAAATGATAGCCAAACAAATTCATTTTTGGAACCCTGGAAGAGCTGAAGATGATTGGAGTTTATGGAAGTAATTCTCTAAATTAGCAGTTTCTTAACCTTAGAACAAGAACATGAATGGCAACAAATCTAAACCTTCTATCTGGAAAAAGAGTTCAGTACAAGGTCCCTTGCCTTTGGTTTATCTGGGAAAAGAACATCTGGAACTGAGTAATGTTTTAGAAGATACAATGAACAGGAACCTGATTTTGAAACCCTTTTGAGAGCTCTAATCTGTAGATCTTTAGAAAGCACCTGAAAATCACCACTGTACAGAAATTCATAGTTGTCAGAATGACTTTGTAGATAATTCATAGTGAAAGTGTTAAATCATGGCTGGTTGACACATTATTAAAAAAATTGTACTGTGGATCATTTGTCAAAGAAAAACATAATAGTGTCTTCTTGCTTGTAACGTGTGGATTTGGGGGAGAAAGTGGTGGATTTGGCTCCAGAAATCATAGAAAATAGGCAGAGAAGAATTTTCTCCCTACAGCAGGATTTCCTTGAAGAAAAGCATTCAAACTCTGCATATGTCTACAAAAACAGGTGATTTATATATAGATTTATGTAGGGACAACACTTGTCTCTTTGTTTTTTGTGAGCTGACAGGGCGCAGGGGGCATGGTTATTGTCAGCTGCATTACAACTTGCAGTAGCACTAAAGCTCTATTCAAGTGAGCTCTGCAGCACATATGACACACCATACACTTCCCCTGCTTTGCCATCATCCCTGCACTAGCGGCGTGACCTTTATCAGTCTCATCAAAGAAGTGTTTGTGAATGAGGGAGTGAGGGGAAGCCACCCTGTCTCCATCATTCTTCTTCCCTTCACCATTCTCACACAGCTTTCCCAGCAACTGAGGCATGGGGAGAGAGAGAAATGGAATGGGACAGGCATGCAGCTGGCAGAGTCATGAGTTTCATTTATGAGGATTATAAAACAAGGTATTTCTTGTATGATCTACATGATGGGCCCTTCTTGTAAGTAGTACAATGGTAAAGCTTTGAGAGCGTTACCAAAGGCTTTAGCAGAATCACTGACCTGCATTCCTGGAAGACAGGGCATATGTGGTTATAGGTGTAGAAAATTCAAGGTAAACTCAGATATTTTAATCTGCTTAAAACATTATAACTGCAATTGTCAGATCTTCAAATTTCTCTAACTGGATGGCATGGGTAGATTCATCTCCTTTGCCTTAGAAATTAGGTGGTTTCAGCTCATCCCCTTAGACAAATGCAGAGTATAATTTTCTATTTTAGTGCAATTGTTCCCAGCACATTTTTTTAGGCTTGTTATGGTTAGATTTTTTCTCTGTCTGTCCAGTGACTAGTAAGGCCATCATTAATCAGACATTGACATCTACTTTGTAGACTTTTGCTTTGCCACATTAATCCTAACTCACCTTTTCTTTGATTACCTATACTGATGTCCTTGGGACCATCACTTGCATGAGCAGCCTGAGAATCTGAATGTGAGAGTCTGACACAGAATGAGACACTAGAGACAATAGTCTCCAAAGGTATAAATCAGTACCATTTCTATGACATTGATGGGACAATATCAGTGCTCCAAACTGCAGTGACATTACTTTGGGTAATGTAGCAAATAGAAAGTAAATCATGGGAAAGATTAAGAAAGAAATGTTTCTCTCTCCCTTGTGTCTACTAAAACAGATTTCAAATTAAGTCAATAATTTTACAGAATAAATATTTGTCCACTAGAAGATAGAATTACACCATAAATGCATATTATAAAATGTAAGCTCACAAATAGCTGTCACATAATACCTTTGACCGTATCTGTCAATCAGAGTTTTGCAATTCATGCGCTCATTATGAATTTAGTAACCAGGAATGAAGATCCCAGGTCTGCATGCAAAAGTGTATGTGTTCATTGTAGATTCCCAGGACATCCTCAGAGAGCTGGAATACATGACACAAGATTTACTGATTCTTTCCGAAGCAGCAGCTGAAAATGGGTGGGATACCCTTAGGCATCACAAATAGAACTAGGTGCTTATAATTAGGGAAATAATTCTTGCCCTGTTGATGTTTCTTCAGGAAAATATGAATTACACTTAGAGAGTTTCAGAGCACTTCTTATCCCTCCTTTATTCTCAGTATGAGCCTCTAGCAGTTTCAGTCACTAACAGGTGACCTAGATGCAAAATGTTTAATTCTATTTCAGAATGCAGAACATTTTAAAAGGCTCTAGACATTTGTCTTGTTCTCATTACAACCCCTTTTCTGGACAGAAATCCTGCAAGTCTTAGATTATTAAATTCTCCAACCTTGCTTAACACTATACGCTTACTGCATTGTGAAAGCTGTTGAGATTGCATGAAACTTTCAGTTAGTTTTCTAGGCTGTAAAGAAGTGAAGTACATTTTCCTCCAAGTGGCTAGAACTGCACTACCAGGCCTAGGCAGGCACCTGCATCACAAGTCTAATGACTAGTATGGAAGGGGTGTAGAGGATAACCGATTTATATTAATCAGGTCCTAAATATTGGTTGTACTATAAAATCAGACTGACTCAATTTCCCATTCTGGTACAGGGATTATGTACAGGGTTTTCACATGTGAAACAATCCCAGGAATAGAGTCCTTCTGCAAACTGCAATGCAGATGGCAGAGCATCTATGTTTTATCTGCAAATAAAGAAACTTGAGTTTCTAGAATAAATCAAGAATGGGAACTTGAACCACAGTGTCATATCTGAAGAGGGTGCCCTGAATATAGGTTACCTTAAGAGAGAAAAGAAGGTCTGGAAGCTCTCCGATCTTTCCTGTAGAAACTGAGACAGGAAAAGACTTCCCACAGAACCCCTGATTCTCATGTATCTCCCATGTAATTTTCCTGGAAAATTACCGATCTCTTTTTCTTTTTGTATGAAGTAAAATTATTGTTTTGGTAGATTGTCTTGTTTCCTGTACTGATATTTTCAGCTCCCTCTGGAAGTAATTATAGGGATAACCACTGACGATACCAGGGATAAAAAAAGGGATTCTGAAATCTTGAAAATTCAGACCAGTCAGGCTGTCACCAGGAAGTCTTGTTTGCAAAGGGTGTTTGTGTCTTTCAGATGAGTATGGCCTTTGGGCTAGCCAACATTCTATCTGTTTGGTTTTTTTTGTAGCTCTTCGAAAGCAAAATCCATGCATTGACACTTGAAAACTTTCTATCCCAGTTCTATGTTAGTTGTTAACCAACAAACACACAGAGGTCATAAAATTACCTTATCAGCTACATATTCCTTGCTACCACACAGCACCCCTTTGTATCAGCATTCTTAAATTATCAAACAGCTATTATTGATATGCAAAGTATTGCACAGGTTAAAAAAATACATGAAGTCAGAACACTGCAGTTTATCAGAATGCATATAAATTTCTATATTTATAGAACCAATGGCAAGAATAGAGAGAGAAGCCTCAGGAAACCTATGCAAAGTTTAAGACCACATTTTGGTTAGAAATCTCTTTTAGATGTATATCTACAACCAGTTACCCCAAGATAATTATTTTACAGTCATATTTCCATATCTTAAATAAGTGATGTTTGCTTTTTCTTTGCTTTGAAAGCTACGTGCCAGGTCACTATTGGCATATTGACAGGAATGCTGATATCACACTTAGTTACATTTGTAGATCTCAGATGTAAGATCAAAGGAAACACACAAGTAAAACCGTTTGCTTTGCAGTAGCACACTGAGAAATAGTACGGATCAGACAAAAAGTGATGTCAAAGGCACAGACTAATGCAAATACAGAAATTTCTGAGAAATAATAATTTACATTTCTGATAACCACAGGTGTTTTCATAATAACAGGCAGTAGAGCAATCTGAGGTAGAAATGTAATATAAAATTTATGATCTCCTTTGGACGTTGCAGCTCAAAGCATGGAAGCTGTGTTTCAATATGACATCCAGCTGGGCTCAGCTTTCTCTGAGTGAGCTGTCCTTATAATCCTTTCAAATCAGTACAGTCACGAAACAAATGAGGATTATTCAGCATCTAATGCAAAATTATGCAGCTTCAGTGGTTTCTAGATTATCTTTTTACTTTTAATCAAATGTTATTTGTTAAGCAGTAACTGCAGGACCACCAGTATTTGAAACTGAAGTATTTACAGTGTTGTGACTTTGTGATGAGCTAGCACTAAATAGCCTCTATCTAGCTTCTGTCCTTTTTGAGGGAAAAGTGATGTGTTGTGTATGGCGATTTAAAGAGAAGAAAGAAATGCTACCAAAGTGTCCATGGCACGAATAGAAGTCCCACATATCTCAGTAAAACCACAAAAGCCATTTCCAGCAGCTTTTGCTCACACCACCAAATCATAAGTAGGTCTCGTACTCTTGGTCGTGAAGGAAAGCCCTGTTCAGATTGCATTGGCTGCAATTATGCAGGCACAGGTGGCAATGCCAGATGCAAGCTCTTTAATCTCTTAACAATACAACCACCTTTCCCTCCTCAGTGGAGGAATTGGGAGCATCAGTGTTTCACAGACCAGTAAGCAGCTGCTGTCTTCCACGGTATACCCTGCAAGGAGGATGTCTTCATCAGATCTGCAGAGGCAGTGCAGGTCTCTGATTCGGGTCAATCTCTCACACCTAATGGCACTGGTACATGAATTCTGGCCTGAGGAGCAGGTCCCAGCACGTGAGGGTCTAAACTGTAACTCCTGAAGGTTACCGTAATAGTGAAGGGATTTGTACTTGGTTAACTAAAAAATACACTTTCTGAGTTACAGGCAGACTTTAAAATAAAGATGTTTGATTCCAGACATTAGTGCAAAGAGATAACCATCCTCAGCTGCCCTTGAAACCACTTTGTGCACTGGAAGGACTTTAAACAGGATAATATGCATCTTTATCGTCAGTGGTGTTTTTCTAGGAGAGGCCCCAGATAAACCATTACCCTTGTTTTTTTTAATGAAGCTTTGTGTTACCTTAAACTCATTCTCTCTCTGTAATTTTTGTATATGCATTATACCCATATACATGGGAATTCATACCGGAAAAATTAACGTTGGAAGGTTAAAGTCAAATAAAAACATTAAGACCTCTTCCCTAACTGGCTGGTGATTTTCTTTTGCAGTTGATGAATATCTGTAACAGAGATCATGCTAATTCACAAAGCAGCTGTGTGGCAAAACACTTATCTTTACCAGAAAATTAAACTAATTGGAAAAAATAAAATAAGATTAAAAGTACTTGCCCAAATATAAATATTTTTTAATTTCCTTAACCATGTACCTTAGTGTGTTGGCTTAATCTGTCAAATTGAACAGATTTGACAGATCTGTTGAATCTTAGCTTTTTCTTGATTTTTCCTGGTTGACAGAGCATGTATTAAAATAGGCATGATATTCCCGGCAGCTGAACTTTAATCTCAGCAGTTCAATAGATGATGTGTGTCAGGCAGCCAGCCTTTTATCTGATTAGGTCCCTAATACATTTCTACTAAATAAGGCAGCAATATAATTATCTTTAAGAAAATAATACCAGAATTCTACACCTTTTCAGCTATTGTTCTATCCCTTGTTTTATTATACAAGGGCAAATGAACATAATTATGAACTTTTACATTTACATTACATTACAGGCATTCCATTTTCCCCAGACCATTTTTATTTTTGGGAATGCTTTTTGACCTGCTACTTTATTTAGCCGGTATGTTCTGTCTGTAATAACTGGGTAACAATTGTTGCAAGACATACAATACGACCCCAATATGTTTTTCTCAAAAGGAATACAAAAGTAATGGGATATGTCATCATAAAAGTAAATTATATTTCAGTGTAATGCAGCTTGCTGTGTTGAGCCCCAGTCTTCTTGCTCACTGATTTTCCAACATGTTCTTTCTCTCCAATTTGGTGGTAACAGAACAGTGGAGCAGTGGTAAACACTAGATTGCACTCACTTTTAGGAGGCTTTGTGAACCGCTTGCAGCAAGAGTGGACATCAATCCAATAAAAATGAGATGCCACACTTCTGATTTTGTACCACTTGGTTGTCATGAAATAACCCATGCTTCCCATGCCATGAGCAGATAAGAAATGAATGCATAAAAAATAGGTACCCTGTGAAAGAAAGGACTTCTTTTTATGCAGAATAAACAACAGCATCAATACTTACGGGGTTTTATTGTCCTTCATTTAAGGTTTTATGTCTTTTATTTAGGGGGTTTATTGCCTTTTATTTATTATTAACTGTTAAGGGTTATCCAACATGCCTGTGCAAATTAGCAAAGTTTCCTAGGTGTCTCAGAAAATATGTTCTTTAGTTTGTTTATTGTGTTCTCCTCCCCATTATTTGGAAAATCTCGTTTGCTGTTATTCCATGTAATTGCAATTTAATATCTGGAGTCATTGCTTTTTGTCAGCCTGGTCAATGAAGGAGGAACAAGATTCTGGACATAGCAGAACTTCCCATTGAGTGCCTATTGAGTTGAATTCCATGCAGAATTGTGCACTGCAAACCATTCTTAACCTCTATACAACCTATATGTTGTATAGCAAAGTTATTCTTACTTCTTCCAATTTAACGCCTGTTTCTGCTGTACAGCAGTCCCTTTCACCCATGCAGAGTTTCATATAAGCCGATAGGACTGTGTCAGTATGAAGGTCTGTGATAACAGATTGCAGAACAAAACTGAGACATGATTATATACCATATTGGTTTATGCAATATAGAAAAACAACGAAGATTTGAAGAACGTCTCTGTTGGAAATAAAAGATCAAAAATACACCACTGAGCTTACTTTTTTTTTTCTAAAAATTAGATAGGGGACATTTGCCACATGGAACAACCTTATAACAAAACTTCAATAAAACATTTTAGACCTCTGAGGCTAAAGTTTATGTTCTATTCAGTGAGAAGAAAAATTCAAAGGCTAACAAGTTGTAATTGCTTTTTGAAAAGAAAGGCTGCCTAAAGTGAAGGTTATTTTGGTCCATTTATACTGTGTATTGCATTTTCTAGCTAAATTGCAGAAAATTATATGCTGTGATTTTCTTGCTGCCTTTAACTGGCTTTGTATGAATTTCACAGTTCAAGTTCATCTTAGATATTTTGTTGCATTGTAACAATTGTATTAAGTTTACAGAAATGTTGTTCCCAAACACCCCAGGTTAATGATAATTAGGTTTCTGCAGAGGTTAATGATGAGCATGTTATTTGCTTTGGTTCAAAGTTTTTCAGAAGACCAACCTTCTGTAGTTTCATTGTCTCTGCTGCTTACAATACTGAATAAAGTTTGTGTTCGCTGAAGTCAATCTTGGGTGAGTGCAGATGAATTTATTATAACCAGCACCATGGAAAAAAGAAGTAAAGGAATGAGTGCTTTATAATAAAATTATAAAAAATAAAAACTTTATAATAAAAAAATGAATTGGGATATAGGTAAAGTTCTCCTGACTTAATGCATTCAAATGATTTCTCAGTTCTTGGGCACTGCATAGAAAACAAAAGAAAAGTGGAGATTGTTTTGAATATTTTCTTACTCTTGAACAAAGTCATATAATCCATAACATGGTTTAAAGCATTATATATTGAAAATCAACTTTGATTCTTACTTGTAATGTCAGTGCTTTGTAAAAGGAACATGGGATCCTTTATATTTAGAAATAACTACAAACAAATATGATCATTAGAAACTGTCTTCACAGTAGGGAAGAACATGAAGTGTAATTTATTTTGGCTTTCTTTCTCTGAACCTGAAGTTCTATTCCATAGTCAGTACTTATATAATCCCTAGCACTTTCTCATATAAATGCGAAAAAGAAGATGTAAATAACATCAAAATGTTAACCTACTATAAGAAAATTGCATAATTGCACTTAGAGCCACAGGGCAGGGGAAGAGTTTGGGATTAGTTTGCTACCTGCATGGCCAAGAGAAACACTATGTAAGAGTACTGGGGTTTAGATGTTTGAGCTTAAAACAGTGCAATGAAAAAGGATAAGACAAATTCAGGAAAGGTAACCTCACTGGTGACTATTCAGTGCAGTAGGTCCAAGTGCCATCTCTGGTTCAGGGGGCTGCTAAATTGCCAGTAGTAAGAAATGAGCATAAATTAGTAGTGAGAAGATAACTATACTTACAGCCACTTCTGGCAAACATCAGAGGCAGCATACTAATCCCCACATAATTTTGGCCCAACCCACTGTGTTAGTGAGTATGATTTTGTGTATTTACTCCTTTTTAAGCACAGCCTGAATTTTCTTAGAAGCTGGAGGAGCTTTCAGTGTATTGGTATAAGAACGGGCACTCTGGATATGGGAACTTTAGAGTCAAAGCAAGATATTTTGCATGGTCACTGCTTGCCAATAGTCATAATGCTTTTCCAACTCAAGTTGAGTAATTTTATTGCTATTCTGGTGTCTATATGCTGGAAATAAATACCAAGCACAGGGTATATTTCTGTCCTTGGAGTTCTTTATTTCTCTGTGCAAAAACAAAATTGTACAAAATAGCAGAGCATATCATTCCTGTATTTGATGAACGCATGTGGCACAGGTTAGTATCCCTGTATTGGACTTGCATGGCGAAAGAGAAAGGAGCAGCAAAGACAATGTGTGATGAAGTGACCACATCTCCCATTCTCTGTCCCCCTGTATTGCAGCGGAAAGGAAGTGGAGGAATTGGGAGTAAAGTTGAGCCAGGGAAGAAGGGAGAGGTGAGAGGAAGATGTTTTAAGTTTTGATTTATTTTTCATTATCCTACTCTTTGACTGATAAGATATTACACTATTTTCTCCAAGTCAAATCTGTTTTGCCCATGATAGTAATTGGTGAATGATCTCTCACTGTTCTTATCTTGATCCATGAGCCTTTCACTATATTTTCTCACCCCTGTGATAGAGACACTTGTCCAGCAGCTAAGGTCAACCCACTACAGTCCCAAACTGGATATTGGATGAGAAAACATATACATACATACACACATACAGAGATACTGAAAGACAATCATTGATGGGAATAAACAGGGCTATGCTGAGGGCCTATTTTAGTCTCACTTAAAAATGTATCCAGTTAATGTTTGGAGATCTTCTGTAGTCCCAAGGTGTCTGTCACATTTCTTGTCAAACTGACCTGCCTTGCTTAGGTTGCTCAGTGTTTCTAAGGTTGCTTCGAGACCTAGGAAAAATGATAGAAAGAGGCATTAGTGTCTTCGGCTAGTTCATGTCTTCCAGCTTTTTATCACTGTCTCTTCTGATAGAAAGAGGTCATCTGGGAGTCTTTCCCAGTATTGTGACAAGGTTAGGATGAAGACAGCAGTCATCTAGAGAAGTCCAAAGCTGGGAAGATAGAAGTGGTTCTAGAGGCTTTATGGAAATTGCTGAAGGACACGGCTGACTTCCATCTCGATCCTTGGCTGAGGCTCTTTTTGTCAGCATTCACAGCTTGGGTGTCAGTTTGACAGTTTCTACACTAACAATATAAGTGAATGCACTGGCTTTTTTTATACTGCAGTCTGTCCAACACTCTTGTGCCTATTTCTGTTTTCTGTCCAAACTACCCTTAATTTTAATAAGCTTTTCTTGCCTCTAGACTCAATTATTTCAACTCATAATACACTGCATACAGCTAAGATCCAAACCATTCAGAAACCTTCAGACTTCTGCAGAACATTTGACACAGCTTCAGCAGCACCGCTGCAGCTTGTAGTCTCTAATCTGCTTCTTCCCAACTCCTACTCCATCAGAGGCAAATTAAGAGTGGGTTAAGAGTGCATTGTTTTGTAAGCCAGTGTTACCATTTACTGTGTTCTGAAGGTTTCTGATCTCTGTATTCTTACCTCAGACTCTGCCTTTACTCCTGAGTCATATGAAAAGAATCATGCTCTTTTTAATGGATCTGACTACATTAATCACAGTATCGCAACATCGCAGAATACCTGAGGTTGCAAAAAAACCTCTGGAGGTCATCTGGTCTGACACCCTGCTCAAGCAGGACCACCTCTAGCCACTAGTCTAGGATCATGTTCAGATAGCTTTTACATATCTTTCTTGGATCTCACTGATCTCCAGGGTAAGCACCCAGAGGTGCTTAACCTGTAAGCAACTGAACTGAACTTTAGTCAATATATACTGAGAAATCTAAATCTCAATTCAGTTGTTTATACACTGGTATCTGGAGCTAATTAAGGTGCTCCAAGTTGCATAAACCACCTACACGAGTGTGTCAGATATGGCATAGGACCTGTGGGAAACATTCACCCTTCTGGAGTGGTAGAAGGGAGTCAGACAGGATATCTCACCATGCCTAAAATGACACCAGATATTTCTGCTTAAGCAAGAGGATCATCCTTTGATGTTGATTCACTACAACAGGATACCTAATTCACATGTAGAAACTTACATAAAGAATCCTAAGTGTATATGTTTTGTGTTGAGGTTGGACTGCTGTCCAACATGGTCTGTTCCTACTCAAGTGCCTTCTCTGATCACCTTTAGTATCAAAAATGCAAAGACTATTACTGATGAAACATTTACTTTTTTGTGTAATATAAATCTTCTCACAAAACTCCTGCACAATCTCCCACAAGTGTTGATTGGAATTTTCTAATCAAATTCTTCATTCTACTTAGCTTATGAAGTCACAGAACTCCCAAAGTTGCTTCACTAGCACGCTTCTTGCTAATCTGACAGCTACAATTATTTCTATGATTCAGCTGCCGCTACCCATCAGTATTACTGAAGAAGGTCTGGAGTGTTCAATTATACCTAATGATATACTTTAAAACAATAATCTACAGTTTGCAATGCAAAATTTAAAAACAATTCTTCTATAGCTCGAGTCATTGGAAGCCTCCTCTAGCATGATGTGCATCATGCAACAACACCTCAAGTTTGATAACTCACAGTTGCTTGAGTGCCTGCGGTTTCAGTCCGTTTGCCTTTTTAAAACATAGAAAGTAGATTCAAAAATATAGAACTGCCAAAAATAAGTTATTAGATTGATGTGCAAAACGGAAGTATGTGATTTTTTTTTTTCCATAAGTAGAAAAAAAATACTTCTAAACAAAGATATACTTAAAAATGATATTACAAAATTTGAAAATATTTGTCCTTTATGAAATGGCACTGGAAATGTGAAATTTAATATATATAATAACATGAGGATCAGGAATTTTCCTGGTTTGATGTTACTATTTTTAGCAAACAAATCTAAATCCAGAAATCATTGCATAATTTTTAATCATTTTCCTATATCCTATTTTATTGATGGGTAAACTTTTTGAGCACTAAGAGCTACAGTTGTATCTGTTTCAGGTAGAGTGTCATAAAAAACCTAAAGGCCCACAATTTTCCTCTTTGCAAGCAAAGTAAATTTGAGCCTAGCTAAATTCAGGTGTCAAGAAGGGAGAAAAAAAATCATGGCTAATCTGCTGATGAAAAGGGAGATTTACTGTTTCAGAAACTCAGCTACCACTGTGAAGTACTTGAGAAAGCAAAGTTTTTACTTTGAGTTTGATTTTAACTGAATTCTTTTTCCAGATAAATCTAATTTATGAAGGAATTGAGGTAATAATGGCTATTGAGAAAATGAGTTCTCATCTTGTAGAATGTCAATGAATTTAATGGATAAAAACCTTTCTTTTAAAGTAATGATTCACTGTACAAGGAGAATTCCAGATAGGTCTGTCAGTATATGTTCTGTTTCCAATAACCAGCATAGAGCAGCATGTATAAACTTGATATTTTAAGGATATATATGATGTTTAATTTGCAGTAAACTTCCTGGCGTATAAAAGAAGAAAGTGATATATAAAACCTGGATGTGCAACTCAGCTGACTGATCTAAGGGTAGCAGAAAAGCATCAGAGAGCAATTCTTACTTGGAATCCATTCAAAATTGAATCCTTTTATGCAATCCAAAAGAAACACAATTACAAGAAGTGACATTATGCAACATCACAAAAGTAGTGTCAGCTCCAAATCCATGACGGCTTGTTGACATAGGGAATAAGTCAAACTGATGGGACCATATTGTGAGAAGGAGTGTGTGAACAAGCTTCCTTGTCTGCCATCCAGAAAAGCTTGTGGCAGCATTCTTGACTGCAAATATATCTCCTACCCTTTAAATCCATCCGTGAAGGGTCATGCAGACAAGATGAATGGTACTGAGCAAATAAAGGTGTTCTATGATGGGAGGTCCTCATCATAGCTGTACCACATCTAGGTACAGCCCAAGCTTTATAACATTGCTCAGGACATAATGTTTGCACTGCCACAAGGATCACTCACGCAATTTGTCATAAACAACTTGAATCATTAAAAAGGAATTCATTTTCCTACATGTAAAATGGAAATGTAAAACAGCTTATTCAGTGTTGAAACAAATTTTGAAATAATGAATTTTAAATTGCCACCAGTTTTAAAGTACCCATGCTGGAAAGGGTGTGAATTCACAGAAGACTATGTAGTAGATACTTCTGAAGCTAATTGCATTCTTTCTATTGATTTCAGTTGCATTTGGTAAAGCTTCAGAGAAGAGACAGGTCACCTAAAATACATTATTTTTCTCCAACCAGGTAAACACTCAGAAACAGCTCTGCAAAGGAATAGTTCATACACTTCTAGGCTTTTGGTTCACAGAGATCTATTCAGATTGGAATGGGTAATGTTTATTAAGTAAACAATAAATATCCTATATAACAGGGAGGCTATATGAAATCATTTTATTGAGTTGACAGACTGGGAGAGTATTGAACCCTATTCCCTTTGAAAGAATGAAGCTGAGGAGAGAGAGAAAAGAAGAAAAATCAATAAAAATCATAGAATAATAGAATCACAGAATCACAAAAGGCTTTGGGTTGGCAGAGACCTTAAACATCATCTAGTTCCAGCCTCCCTGCCACGGTCTGAGACACCTTCCACTAGACCATGTTGCTCTAAGCCCCATCCAACCTGGCCAGTAAATAAGAAATTAATATCAATTAGCTATGAGTAAAGAAAAGCTAGAATTTTGATTTTTATTATTTCTTTCCCTAATGATAAAACATTAAGGTTCTGGAGCAGCATTCCAGAGAAGAATAAAGAGAGAAATCAGGTAATTTAAGGATGGAGCCTGAGCCAGCATTACAGGAAGTCATTGCCCATTAATACTATCAGTTGAATATGACAAGTCAGGAGGTGTTTTCTTCTGTGTCTGCACTAGTTTAGTTAAGAAACAAGTTAAGGACACAGAATTTAATACTAATCCATCATTCTCTTGACTGCTATATGATTAGCACACTCCCAGGCTTGAGTTTAGCCTGAATCCAGCATCACTTCCCTGGACAAGAACATGGTTTGGGAAATAACACAACATGAATTGTTCCCAGCAGGCAGTATGGATGAGACTGTTTTGCTCAGGGGAGGGAGAGAAAGAGAACACTTAGTCAGGGGCAAATTTCACAGTGCCTTTTGTCAGCAATGCCAGGCAATAACCCCAGAATGCTTTATAAGATCTATCTTTTAAGTTTTTTATTCTCAGTAACTTACCTAGGTATTGTGCCTAAAGCAGAGATTTTCTACCAGGGGATTAGCCTTTGGAGGCTGGATGCAGACAGATACCATTGTGGTATGGCACAGGGATTTCCAACTCACTAGCAGCAACAACCAGTTTGTGGCACTACCTAGTCTGCGCAATGATGTGCTTATAATTATTCATAAAATTATAAGCACACCACTGTGAAGACTTCTTTAAATGACTTTTTTCTTTTTTTTTTATTTTCTTAGAAAATCCCTTAATCTATCATTATATTCCTCCTGGGGGTCTTGCCGGAGAGACTAGAGGTTGGGTGTTTGGTTCTCAATCCTCTGACTCCTCAGTAGAGTTTATCTGGCATAAGTTAGATGTATTTTGGTCCTTTTCCAGGCCACATTTAAATAACTTAGTAAATCTTTTATTTAGGACAACTCTTGTTAGCCCCTTGTCATGGTTTAAGCCGTAAATCACGCAGTTTGCTCACTCACTCTCCCCCTCTTTCTCCCCCCCACTCCAAGGGGGGGTAAAATGGGGAGAAGAATCAAAAGAATGTAATTCCCACGGGTTGAGATAAGAACAGTCCAGTAACTGAGGTATAACACAAATCACTACTGCTACCACCAATAACAAAAATGACCAGGGAAAAACAAGGGAAGAGGATACAGCTGCTCACCACCCAATGACTGAGCCGTGAACTCAACTCTTCCAGGTTCCTGCCCCCAGTTTTTCCATTTTGGGCATGATGTGCTGCAGTATGGAGTAACTCTTTGGTCAGTTTGGGTCAGGTGTCCTGTCTCTGCTTCCTCCCGGCTTCCCCTCCTCCCTGGCAGATCCTCCTGGCTTCTCCTCCTCCCTGGCAGAGCATGAGACTCAGAAAGTCCTTGGTCAAACCAAACATTCTAAGCCGTAACTATAA
>JARCZZ010017605.1:17211-40546 GCA_030323915.1 Brotogeris chrysoptera
TAACGGGTTCAAACTTAAACAGGGGAAGTTTAGATTGGATATGAGGAAGAAGTTCTTTACTGTGAGGGTGGTGAGGCGCTGGAATGGGTTGCCCAAGGGAAGTTGTGAATGCTCCATCCGTGGTGGTGTTCAAGACCAAGTTGGACAGAACCTTGGGTGACATAGTTTAGTGTGAGGTGTCCCTGTCCATGTCAGGGGGCTTGGAACTAGATGATCTTAAGATCCCTTCCAACCCTAACTATTGATTCTATGATTCTATGATTCTATTCTGGAGGATAAAGAATAAGTTCACTGATAATAACTCCAGTTTCATAGTTTGCAGCATTCTCTTTTTTATAACTTAAGTTCAAAATATTCTTTCTCATGGGTTAAGATAATTTTAAACTGTTTCAACAAATATCAAATACCTATAAGGGGAATCAAGTTCAACTGAATGTGAATAGAATTTGGAGCGCAAGTTACTTTGCCCTTACTCAGTCAAACTGTCATATTAATGCTTCAAAGAGGGATGATACTCTTTATAAGCTTCTCATTTAAATGTTTTATCATGTTTTTATTTTTAAATAAAATGTTTGGTTTCAAAATTGGTTGCGTGAAAGCTGATATATTGCATCAGGAGGTAGACAGGAAACTAAATTTAGTCTCTTTGGTTGTTCTCCTTAGCTTTTTCTGTGTTAAAACATAGAAAGCTAAGCTATAAGGTACCATCTAATTTATGACAGCTATCTGAAGGACTAATTGCTTCCTTATCCTCCTAGTTAACTCAATATTACTTTAACTGATCCATACCTTAAATAAATCTAGTCTGATTCCTGAATCAGAATAAAGGCAACAAGCTGACTGATGAGACGGGCCTAAGTGAAACCAGAAATACAGCTCCCAAGTAGGTGATTTTGCAAAAGTAGTGAGGCCAGCTCTTTGGTCTTTTAATGATCTGCAATGCACCAGAATGGCCAGGGACATGCAGATGAGCTACAGAAAGGACATTTTCCAAACTCAGCTGTATTCATCCATCTTCATAATTTCTACTTCTTTGCACGGACTTACTGTTCTTTCCACGAGGCCACTTAGCAGCCTCTGAAAGTGTTACTAAGTTGGGTACCTGAAACACCTGTATCTGGGAAGGGATTTCATACCAAGTGGCAATCCTGCATTACAACCTATTCTGACCTAATGTGTCAGAGAGTCTCTGTAACTATTTTCTCATCTCTTCAAAAATCTTCTCTCCTCCTATCATAGACTGTTTGAGAGAGGGCTTTATTTTTACCCACCAGTTGTGTAGCACTTAGTATACCACAGCACTAGTACATTGCTGAGATTCCTGTGCACTGACACCAAACAAGTGACAGGGATTTGGGGACTGCATTCTGGCTAGCAGTGTCCCCTCATGTCAGCTCACAGAATTATTTGCTTAACCCTCTTACTGTTCTGTCTCTGAAGGTGCTGCTTGCCAACCTGCTGAGTAATTAACAGTGCAATAATGGTATAACAATTTAATGTTACACCATAATTTTATTTGAGCTGGGACGTTTTTCTTTATCCCAGATCCTGAGTAGGAACCATCTTCTTGTTTTCCTGCTTTTTGTCAAAAGCATGAGTGGCATGCTTCCATTGCAATGTATTCCTTTTCATTCTCACCACATGGTGAGTACTCCTTGAGAAGAATATCTTGCATATACCTTGCAGTTTCTGCTTTCCATTTTTAGCTCTTGTTACTTCATTTGTAGTGGAAGTTTAAGTAGCCTTATTTTGGAATGGACTATCCTGGGAGTATGAGACGCTGTTTGGAACCATCACTGCTCTTTTCTCTCCCAATGCTCCTTTTGTAACAATCAGCTTGTGGGACCATCCTCACTCTAGTGCTTCCAGCAATGCATGCTGTGACCACTCGCTTCTGAGTGTCTGGGCAGGCATTGTAGACAGTACTTAAAGTAAGTGGAACATTCCTTATAATCACTGTTCACAGCCATAACACTTTGATTCCAAGCTGGGACAATAAGTCCAATAATTGAATCTGAGTGGGCTCTTAAGTTGCTATGTCATATCATTATGAACAGAAGAATAAAGGAATTTTAGTGCAGATCACAGATTTTATGGAAGTTATTTTGCTGTTCTTATAACAAGTGTTTACCTGCTACTGTATTTCACAGGTCTGGTGAATGTTATGGGCTCATTCATATCTGAGGTAAAATCTTTAACAGTAATATTAATAATATTCCTGCTATGTTGCACAGAGATGTAAATGCAGGTTTCCTCATGTTTGAGAATGAGCTGAGTTGAACCTTAATAATGATGAATATAATTCATACTGCAGTTTCCAGAAATGTCAAGTTAAGTAAAGGACTTCAGATTGTACTACGTGTTTGAACTTTCTTGCTGCAGCTCCAAGCTGAGCAGTGGTTTTACGTTTATCCTTGCTCCCCAGACATAACTCCTTACTTGATAATGCATTTGCTTTTTTGCAGTAGTTGACCTTATTCTTTCTGTTTTATTGCTCACTGTGTTCCTTCACACGGCCAAAATGGAAGACAGAACAGAGTTGGTACGCTGGTTTCATGTTGATTACAGAATACATTTCACAGGAGGAATCCTACCAGTTTTGATTAAATCAGTTAATTAAGCTATGTATGAAAGTCCCCTAAATACCAGCAGAGTAGCATGGAAAAGCCCAGTAGAAGAATGAATCAGTCTTAAGGCATAGTCGTTCCTTATCTACATACAGAGAGTGAGCAATATTCTCTTATTTACATTTATTCTGCTCCTGTATTATTACACAGTTCTTCCTGTGACTTCAACCAAAGTCCTTTGGGCTTCAGGGGTTGCAAGCAGAGTTAGACACTTGCTGCTTACCTTGCTGCCCTTCATGTTCTGCCAGACCACTGACCTGAGAGGGAGGAGATGCCCACGTCTGTGCCATTAGGTTTCTCCAGTGCATATCAATACACTTCCATAGATCTGTCCTAATACCCCATGCCCACATGGAGACTCGCAACTAGACATTCACATGTCTCAGTCCTCTCACAGGTTTAACTAGGTAATGTGCCATAGAAAACCTAAGGGTTCCAGGATTGATCAAAAAAAAAAAATCAGCCACCATTACTGCTTTTCCTGAGTCAGGTAGTCAGAGACAATGCTTGCCTTTCATGTAATAGCTTAATGTTTGCAGCACTTGACCAAGAGACAAAAAGCACCTTCTGAGGGAGACTGGACTTAAGCTCCTCAAGAAAAATACCCTCAACCCAAGCTAGATTTGAAAGAAAAATTAAGATGATTTCCTCACACTTCCTTTATCCAGTCTGGTGTACATCCTCAGAAGCAGACTACAGGATGGGGATAGAACATTAAATGCTCAATGAAAAGGATGCCTGAATGGCATACAAATGGATGTTGGCTGGATATTTGGCTCTGCTGGCGGGACTGGAGTTGTAGTTTGTGTGAAATAGCCATTATACAAAAGTTGAAAATAGGGACCAGCAGTCTTATTTCTTTACAGTGAGTGATTCTTCTTAGAGTTCCTTTCTGGATCTACTTCTAGTCACATAAGACGAGGAAAACTAACTTCAGCATAAACTCAGAAATTAAATATATTTCTGATTTTATCTCCTAGCAAGATGGAGTCCCACTGTTCAATACTTTAGGCAGCTATTAATTATTTCATGCCTTAGAGGCCACAGTCATGAACTGACGCTTCACTGTACCCTGCAGCAAAACCCAAACCAATAGGACTGTATGCCTTTTAAGAGACAGGAGAGAAAATAATGTCTGTTAGAAAGCTTACAGAACCTCAAATCTTACGAAATGAGACAGAATTTTACTGTCTTACATTTATTTCAGTGGAAGTGAGGTCTATAGACTTGAGACTAGATCCTTTTAACTTTTTCTCATTAAAAAGAAAAAGCAAATGTATGTTTGCTAAATTTTTAATTTAAGTTCTCAAAACACATTACTGTATAAAGATATATTATTATATATTACTTAGGTTCACCTAAGGCTTTGCACTGTCCATCACTCTAGTAAGTCACAGCAGATGTTTCAGAGGATACAATAAAATACTAGGACAAGAAGTTTAGTTCTCATGCTCTGAATTAAGTCATAACAAAATAGGCAATTTTAATAAATGGAATTACAATTGGTTTCCAAAAGACATCTAAATCAAATCTACAGTACTTTTGCAGATGGTTCTAATGAACCAGCATCTTGCACAGCACACCTATATGTCAGTAGAAATCTTTGTCTGTCAAGAATGAGTCTTTGAAAAAAAAACAACAAAAAAAGCACAAAAAGAACAGCTTCTTGATTATAAATTCTCAAGTCTGAGGAGTCCTCAATGTCCAGCACTACTGAGAGCTTGATTTTAATAGCCTGAGCTTCTTAAGTTCTTCTGAAGTTCTTTACTGTGAGGGTGGTGAGGCACTGGAATGGGATGCCCAGTGAAGTCACGAATGCTCCATCCCTGGCAGTGTTCAAGGCCGAGTTGGACAAAGCTTTGGGTGACATGGCTTACTGGGAGGTGTCCCTGTCCATGGCAGGGGGCTTGGAACTAGATGATCTTAAGATCCCTTCCAACCCTAACTATTCTATGATTGTATGATTATAATGTGTTACTAGATCAACAAAACATCAAGGAATAGTGAAAACAATTATCATCAAGCAAAACCTGACATGTTTAGAAAAGGGCACTGGATCAAAGAGATGGAACCAAAACAAAGAGATGGCATGACGGCATCATGCTGTTCCATGGCAGACTACATAGCCATTGCAAAAGCAATAGATGTTGGTAAAATGTGTGATGTTAAAGGAAGGTGAAACACAAGAGATAAGTCACTTGAAGGATGCTCAGTGACCATAGTCAACTATCCAAACCTCCTATTTCTTGAACACCACCCCTCCCATGTATTTGCTAATATAAATAGTACTTCTGTACCACTGCTTTTTGAATTTGGATTTGGCACCACTGCTGCCTCTTAGCTGGAATGTTTTACTGTTGTCATTTGGCATTTACAATCATCCTAGAGAATAAAGTAAAAGAAAAAATATCCCTCTCTCATAGAACTAACTGCAGTAGTTTTCTTATATTTTTAACTGTAAATATTATTTATTTTCTTATTTTTTTAATTGTTTTCTGTAATTGAATCCTTCAGTTATTGCTTCCTTCCTATTTTCAATCACATATGCCATCAAGTTGCAGGTTGGGTAGTTACTGAGTTATATTTTTTTCAGTTTGGCAGTGTGGATGCAGTCTTGCTCTATTATTAAATTCACTTTATTTGTGTGTGCTTTTACAGCCAAGACCTCCTTCCCTGCAGGAATACTTTGAAGATCAGCAAACCCTAAATTAAAATGAAAAAGGAATTCTCTGCTGTCTATTCTATGAGCCACGGGCAGTGTTATGCTTTGAGCCAAACCAGAGACCTAGGAGCATTAAATATAGTTGGTTGTATTAGTTTGGTTGGCTGAGTAAAAACTATACCTTATAATGTTAATTTTGTTCAGGGAATGATCCAAGTCTTTGCTGCCAAACACAATCCCATGAAAGTGTCCCAAGACAGCTGACAGCAATTGGCTGGAAAACACCAAGAAAGCCATGAACAGAAGAGATTCAAATTAAAACCTTCCCTACATTCCAGATTCTCTCTGTCTTTTCCGTATCACATTAGCTGTGATCAAAGCCTCATGTTTTATTTTGCTGTCAGAAGTTTTGCAGCAGCTTAACTTCTACTATTTTTGCTGTTGTTCTTGACACAGAATACTGATACTATAGTAAAACTAAGTGCAGTTCTCTGAGTAACATGGGGATGTTGTACATGCAATGTTCTGGATCAATAATTCCCAATTTTATAATCCAAATTTAATAAAGTCAGAAGAAATCCCACTGAGAGTGTACATCAGGAAAATTTATTTGTTGGGGTTGTTGGGCTTATATCTCATGGTCTGGAAACCATTGCACTAGTTTAGGAAAATAACATCTATTTGTGTATTTTCATGATTCCCCTCTCCTTCCAACCCCCCCCCCCAATTTTTAACAGTTTTTCATACTAACATTCTCTTCATTTCTGCAATTTAAAAACAATATTACCTCTGGCACTTTTCACTGCACAGAACATGGACATTTGAATTTCAGAGGATTAAGCTGTCAGGTTTTTTTCCTATGACTTAAAGTTATATTTTTATTTTAAGGAGCTATGTTTAAGGGCTTTTTTAATTTTTATGTCACAATTCTTCATCCTTACACAGGCAACACAATTTTGGAATAACACTAAACTATCTCAAGAGCTGTTTTACCAGGCTAAACTTTCTGTGGCTAGCACAAGCACCTTAGTGTTCATAATTTAGCAGTCTTTTTGAGCTGGGCAATCCTCATCGAAACTAAGTGCTTAAATTTACTGTACAAACTTTATGTCAGGAAATGTAAGAAATCTTCATCAGTGTCAGACCCCAGCTGCTGAGTCTATTTTGAAACAAGTTCCTACTGAAAAAGAACTTCTGATTTCTTTTTTTTTTCCTGAAGGTGTTGGTTTAGGCAGCTTTGTCTCTTCACCTACCCACACCTCTTCCTTACCTTTCTTTCTTATGAGCTATTCAATTGGTTAAAAGGCTTATAAAAGTATAGATGGATATAAATACGGTGGGACAAATACAGACAAACATGAGTCTTGGGTTCTTAACCTACAGAGACTTCAGGCATAAGATTCCAAATCCTTAGTGCACTGTCAACGTCACTGACACTAATTACCTTTCTCATTAAAGTTATCAAATGTATTATCTCACTAAAACTGATTAGATTCTCATTCTTCCAAATCTATATAAAGGTGGATAGTTTTCAGCATAACAGAGATTTTAAGGGTATAAACTCAAAATAAAAACCTCAACTGTCACAAAACAGAGTAATAGGTTAATCCTATTTTAGCATCAAGCATAGGAATATTGACAAATTTCAAAACTGTTGAGAGCTGTGAAATTATCTGCACAAATTGCTGGGTGTTGGTTTTTTTTTTTAATTCATTGGAGTTATACTTCACATCCCTTTTAACACTAATGCCGTGGGGGTTGAAAGACAGTTGTAACACCCTAGACTATTCCAGTCTTATGGATACTCTGATTTACTGTCAGAAACAGAGAAAAAAAATTCCCAGGCAAATATTTGTGCAATCTGGAAGACGAACAGCTTGTTGTTCATGAAATCGTTGCCATGAACATTAGAGGGAGCCACCTGCATGAGACCTCAGTTACAATCATACTGTCTAATGTGGTAGTGGTTTGTACTAGGGTATTTCCTCCCAAATTATAAAACGTTTCCTACTCAGCTTAAGCCGCATAAACGCTGGAAAGTAATCAAAGTAAAACTGGTTTCTGTATATCACTAGATTCTTTCCTGAAAAATTCTGCCTCTGCAATGACATGTCATTTGTTTGTCACAGTATTAGTTGCGCCTTCATTTTACATTCTCTCATGTTATATTACTTACTACAGTTCCACTTTAGGACAAGGTCAAAAAAAAAAAAAAAAGAAAAAGAAAAAGAAAAAAGACATAATTCAATAGAAGAGCTACTCATTTAAGGAAAATTTTGTTCTGCTTATTCAGGCCCAAAGTTATTGCTGCTTGCTTATACCAATATTTTGGCTTTCCTAGCCACATTTGGCACTTAGACCTAGTTTTACTTCATATGACACAACTAGTTTGACAAAAGTATAGTTGATTTCTGCCCAGTTCTGATATTTCTGTCTCAGAGGATGATGTAGCTGTGTTTCCAAAAAACAGTCACTCTTCATGGCTAGGTACCATGCAGTCCCCATACCATGGTCCCTACTTACCCATCTGTAACACATGGACTGTTGTTCTGCCCCTACTATGTACCTCTATCTTTCCAAACAGCGCTTTTTCAAGCTGAGCTTTATTTTTCCTTACTTACCCAACAGCATTTCCCTACTGTCTTTCCTGCCCCTACCATAGACTCAAGAAAAACAAAACCACCCTAATACAAATTCAACAATACATTGCTAAATTTCTGTCCCACTGCACTGGAGAAGCTGTTTTTTTCTATGAATTGTCTAAATGTCTAAGTAAGTGTCTTACTGGGTAAGCTCACAGACTACATAAGCATCTTCAGCGGCAGCAGTGTTTCTTTGCACAGTATATTCAGAGCAAATACTTGCTTTCCTCTCTCCAACAGTTGGCTTTCACAGTGTTTATTCAAATTTTGCATTTTTGAGACCAGTATGGGTCTACTGTATTTGCTTGATATAGGCCAAGAGATTCACAAGATATTACCAAGGGGGAAGGGATACATGGACTAATAGCTTAATGGCAAGAAACATATCTCTGGAGAAGTATGCTAAGCAATCATTTGTAGTAGAATACCACCGTCATTTCACACGCAACAAAGCAGCAACCATGAGACTGTGGTTGTACAGCCCTCCATTTTGCTCTCAATCGTGAAAAGCATATTTGGCTCCTCCCTCTTCCTGGTCAGGATAGAAATTGAACTGAGCTGTCAGTAAGTTCCTCAGAAATTATTCTGAGCTGCTTATCTCTCAGTCTACTCACTACTTCTGTTCTACTACATAGAAATTACCAAAATGATCTTAAAGTACCTTTTCTCCCAGCTTAATGCTCTAACGAGGAACTTGTTTAGTCATGTCCATTCACACTTTCTAACTCGATTAATAAACTGCTTCTGGCACAGCTTTATTAAAAAACAATATCAAAATGTTATAGGAAAGAGTAACACCCCAAAAGATCTGATGATAAATATTTGTTTTCTTTTAAGCATTAAAAACATATATTCATGAATACAACAGGATTTAGAATCATCATCCAACAAAAATTTGGCATCCTTTGCTGATGTTCTCATACTTTTGTCTGAGATTAACAAAGGGAAATAAGTGAACTTATTCTGTCTTATTAAGAACAAGTAGGACAGTTTAACATGGAGTTAAAAAAGAAGTAAATAAAAGAACTGTGATTTTATGGTAAATTTTATTCTATTTTAAACAAGATGCATTTAAAAATCATCAAAAGAAATAGCTGAAATAATCAATTTTTATTTAATTATCACAGAGTTGCTTTCAAAAGTTCAATAAAACATTTTTAAATAGCTACACTAACAGTTTTTATACTATGAGCCAGAGTTTTGCTGAAAGGGTTAGTTGGTAAGAGAAGCCACAACAGCTTTGTTGCAAATTGACTGGGATTAAATGGCCCGGAAAACATATTCAAATTGATTTTGAAATGAAAATGAATTAAAATTGTCATGCAGGTTATGCCTACTAAACTTTAAAATGTCCCTCAAGGTGGACAAATGAGAAGATTATGTTACTTCTTTTTTCTTCTCATTGTTTCATTTCCTCTGCTCTTTTTGAAGTCACTGAAAATGTTAGTGTTGATTTCTGTGATAGCAGACTTTGACTACGTGGAGCATTTTTCTTCTGTGCTTTCTTTGAGAAGGTCAAGTAAGTCCATTGGTTTACCATTGTTAGGTACTTTTGAATACTGCAAGCAATTTAGCATGAGTTCATGGCAAAAAGATGATTAAGCAAAATAAACCCTTTAGAAAGGTTCCTCTTTTTTTTTATTCTTATGCTATTTAAAATAGTGCTTCTGCCAGCCTATTATCACAATTTTTAAATGATATAACTCTACTGATAAGAGCTGCTACTGAGACTGTCATCATGACCAGAAGTTCCCATAGCAATTACTTGGTTTTGTGTTCCAAAGTCACTCAGGAACTATAACGACAGTAATTTTGCTCCTTTTCATACTCATTTCTCACTTTACTCATCCTTCTTGTAGCTAGGAAAGCAAGTCTGTGACCTTAATTAATGTCTTTTATGCCAGTGAAACAGAGAATATCTCTCGACATGCTCATTCAAGAAAATACATTCATCGTTCAACATGGCTTAGAGGTCTGCTATGGCATAGATCTCATCTTGGCTCTGATATTTTATATTTATATTTTCTTTCTTGTAGACTGTTGCTTGGCAACATAGATATGGATTCAGCACATTACCTGCTGTCTAGTTTTGAAAGATTACATTTTTTATCATTTGACAAACAGATTTGATTTCCTCAGATTTGTAATGTTATCATAAACTCTTATCATAAGCATTTATGAAATATCTAGAATAGTGTAGGCAGAGAATTAAAATTAGGGAACTAAATTATTGAACTGAATTATGGATGTAAATTTTAAAATTAAGATATAGGAAATCAAAGCATATGTAGAGCCTGGGTTGCTCTTAGTTCATACTGACCAGTGTCAATCAAATTGTTCAAACATGTACTCCCAATCTGTAAAACGTGGAAGCAATTTTCCAGTATCTGGAATATTCATATTAGGGCTTAGTTCAAATGAACTCTAACAAATAAATTCATTAAACTACTTCCAGCAATAGCAGTGGTTTTGTTGCCCACAAGGCTAGTCATAAATAGTTGAAGTTGTTAAGATACTTGCCCTTTATTTTAGTATGAATTCTGATGAAAAGGTGAGTGGAAATGTGTATATATAACATTTTAAACAAGGGATCTATCCCTGCAATTATTGTGCCATTTAAAGAGAAATAGCTAGAAAACATATTAGCGTATGTGAGCCACGTAATTTACAGTTTTAGTTAAAGACCTTTCAATTACCCAGCTGTCACAGAGAAGGAACTTGCTATGTATTGACTGATAAATCATGATAGGTTATGCTTTATTATCATAAGTTATCATTGGGTTAGGACATCAAAGGCTTGGATACCTCAAAGAAAGCAATAAAAAATTCCAGATGGAATCAAACTGCCGTGCCCTGTGTCTTGCTTATAACTTTGAAATGTTAAGAAGGTACTTCTCAAATGTCAGTTATCAAACAACCACTGTGAAATATGATTGCAAGACACGGGAACATGTACTTCATGAAGCTACAATTTATTTTAAAAAGAGAATCAGATATTGGTTTTGCATTGCCATTTCCAAAAATTTATATAATCTATGTGCATTCTGGACTATATTTTGCAATGCCATTTTTGAAAGCTCTTGTCAAATAGCAACCTATAGTGTTATCATACTATAGAACATATTTTAAGTTTTCTAGATAACCTCTACATGCTTTTATTTTTTCTGTAGGTTTTTAACACTCATTTCTTTTCAAAGCCCTTTCTACCAGATTTATAGCCAAAAGAAACCAGAAAAGCATCTGAATATTTGCAGATGAATGTGTAATTTTAGTGACAGAACTGTGTTTGCAGAGACAGACGTAGAGGTGATAATAAATTTCACATGCAGTATTTATTGATGGTAACCATAGCCACAATTCTGAAATCTAGAGCCTGATTATGATGTCGTAAGAGCTTTGCATAAACACAATCATTGTTTTCAGTAGTACCACACAGAATAGGCTGAGCCCTATGTTAATGTTTTCTTCTTTGCAGACTTGGATACAGATACTGTGTTACATGATACATTTTTACTTAAAGTGTGACCATCTCATTGCATTCTTATGCTTTTTCTCTCAAGTATATTCTGGATTGCTGTTGTTTTCAACTTTATGCATTGGCTACTTGTATATTTAGGCAGACTTCTTATGCAGAAGGCAATTAAAAACCTAGGGTGCAGATGACCCCTGGGCTTCATTCTTATTTTTGTTAAGTCAGTGTCTGCCAAATCAGTACAATAAAAGAGCCATAAAAGTGCTCTGCAAGGAGAATCAGGCCCACTTGTGCAGAGAAACTAAGCAAAATGCTATGGTCCTGATCTAATGGCGCCTTCTGGTCTTCATACCTCTGAGTTCTCTCGCATTATTTTAAAGTTCTTCCTCCAAATGGATCATTACAATTTAGAGAAATCTCAGCAATATTTATGCAAAGAGAATTTAAGGGGGTTTTGTGACATACTGGAACACCAAGGAATGGCAAAGAAGCACTGGCTGCACATTTTTTTTAAGACTTCATTCTTTTGAAAGTGAAGTAGGAAAAAGTTGTTACAGTCTTAACTTCACTCAAATAGGGATGGTCCCTTATGTCTAAAAACCACTTCAGATCAGACTTCCATTGGTTTCTGTTACTGATACAAATCCTCAGCCATTAAAATGTGGGCTGGTGTTTGCTAGACTCATATAAACTTTGCCTTGGTTCTTTAATGAATACAAGAATTTTTTAGTGAACACCATCAGGGAGAAAATGCTGGGTTTTGTGAGGTTTGGTTTGGGTACTGTAAGGAAGATCTCTTTATTTATGGTACGAAATCTGCCATGTTTGTGGGGATGCCAACATAGAAATCAAGGCAATGCCTCAGTGTGGCAAATATAGTCACTTAAATGTCTGACTCCAAGCACTGGATAACTCCACTAGTTGATTTAAAATTAGTTGAGTGCATAGATGTACATGCTCTTTTGATAATGATGCTTCTAAATATGTGGAAATAAGTAATACAAGCTGCTTCAGAGAAAGAAATACATCACTTTGTTCTCATAGTAGCCTGTGCCAGCAACACGTAAATGTATTCCTACATAGACCTGCTTTTGGTTTCGTAAGAGATTAATGATTTTCTCCAGCAAAGAATCCTTTTGTCCAGACTTCTCAAATCTTGTGATGCTTATACTGTAGATTAGCTCTGTCACATCAGCACATTTATTATGGCACACTGTTTTCAAGATGCTGACTCTGAATGCTGTAGAGCAAGTGATGAAACGGTCAGGTTGCAAGGTCTTTGACATGATTTCTTCTTTCTGATGACTATGAACTTTTATAATGATGTGCCTTCTTTGGTAATCATTAAAGTGTGTGTCCACATCCTCAAATGGTTGACTGAAAGAGCTTGTGTTTATAGCCCATAACACCTGAGTTATTCTGAACTGAGTTTTCGAAGATGAAGGGCTTATAAAGCTGCTCCATAATTCAGTTCCACGGATGCCTACAGGTAATACCTATGTGAGTGCAAAGGGTAAGCTAGACATCACGCATTACATTGTCTGAAGGCAGGCACTGAATTAATTAGAGGGATATGTCTTGGTTTGAGCACAGAGCTAGGAATGCAGCCCTAACTAATGTCAGTGGCAAAGATTCAGCTAATTTCAGCAGGAGGAGGAATTCAGCATATTTGCCCTGCTTGGGTCATTATTCTAGATCTGCCTTGGTTTTATTTGCCATATTTGGCTTGGTTTGCTAAACAGGATGTTTAAAAAAATACTGAAATGAGTGATTTCCTGGGAGACTTGGATTATCAGTTTCTTTGCATTTTTTATCAGTTAATGTGTGCTAATTATTGCAATTATCAGCTTGAAATGACTTATATTCTTTCTCTGGAGAAAACCCTACATAACACCTGTCAGTTTAAACCTTTATATACACACGCAATTTGCTATCCATTGTACAACTACAAATTTCATATTGGTCTTTCTAGAATTACCATAGAACACACACTGTAGTCTCGAGATTTAAGATTTGTAAAAAAAGTCAGAGTCTGCTAAACTCTTTCTTATTTGACCAATGGAACTTTTCTAGGCATGGATGGTTTTAAAATAGGGGCTAAAGGTGCAAACAATATTGTTAACATGTCATCTTCACTTTTTTGTTCCCTGTTCAAATTGGTTTTGTGTGAGCACAACATTAAGTTTCAACCCAAAGTTTCTAATTTGTCATCAACAGACAAATTGTCTCCAAAGTAACAACATTTAGTATTAAGATATGCGTTGTTGTAAAAAATAACTCCTGAAATGGCATGTATTTCTGTTTCTTTAAATTTACTGTTGTGTTGCCTGACATTTTAACTCTGTACTGTGTTTACACCTCCTTAGAATACCTAGATATGTCCATATATGTCCTAGATATGTCTATATGCTGATTCATTTGTACTGTTTCCTTTTCATACATTCAAAGATTAAGTATACTATTTATAATTGTCATCTTACACAGAAGTAGTTAGATGCAGCATCTCAAATGTTCTTTTGAATTATATTTTATAAGTTTAACAATTTCACAAGCATATACAAATAAAGCACACAACAGATGTTATATAGACATGTGATATTTTCTATTGCAGGCTACTTTTTTCAGGCTATAAATGATTTAAAAATATAGGAAATATATATACGTATACATATATAGATACACCTATGTCTATACATATGTTTATGTGTACATTTTCTTGCAAGTAACTGAATAGTTTCACTTAAACCAACTTTTTACCCATTTCTGAAACATTTTTAAAGTAGCAAGGCTACCTGCTATCTGTTCATTCATGTGTCTGTTTTGTATTTACCATAAAGATTGTTGTTGCATATCCATTAAATCAGTGCATGGATGCCTAAGGAAGAATCATTCTTCTCCTGGCAGCCCTAGTAAATCATCAACACAAGATAATTGTGATTCACAATAAGCTATTTTTCTCCTGTTGGACTTAATATAATGAAAAATCCTCTCAATCAATGCCAGGGAATTCAATTGAGAGTAGAAAAATAACATAGGTTTATATTTACGGTCATATTGTGCTGCTCTAAAACAAACTGAGGATATTCCTGCATTATGGTCATCCCAGAGATGCTTCCATTTCAGGTGCATGGGAAGCACAGGAAATACCTTGTGAAAGTGTTTTAAAACAGTAGAGTTTGTTTAGTTTCTACCAAGACCTGATTTCTGTACATGACCTTTTTTTCATGCTTGCTTAAATTGCCTTAGTAGATAACATACCACTGCATTGCATTATGCATTACATTTGAGTGCCTGAGAAGCTATATTGAAGTCCGGTATTCCAGGGAAGATAAAAATTGTTTTTTTATAGTAAAAATGCATACTTGATTGAAATGTTTTAGAGATGAACCATATTTTATTCTTTCTTGTTTTTCTGCTGTTGCTGACATTATGTAACTGCCATTTTTTAGGCTGTCATTATGAGAAGTTTGCAGTTTGAGGAGCTTAGAGAGAATTATTAATATGAGTCAACAGCATTAATACTGTTGTAAAGAAAAACTGCTACCATATTTGGAAAATATACTTTAAGGATGTGAAGCAATCTTTATACCCTATAACAGAGCAGTGATGAAAGCAGTTCTACTGTCTGGTGGCCAAATCCCAAACAAATTTTAGGTTTTCCAACAGCACACATGCCTCCGCTTGGTTTTACTCTCAGCAGTCCTTATCTAATGTGAAACCTGAAGATAATAATATTTCCTGCTCCTCTTTTATTAATATATTGTAATGAAAGGATACTGTTCATCAAGCTTTCATTTTCTTCCCACCCTGTTACTAAAGGCTCGGCAGTTCCTCCTGATAGATACAGGGAGAAGACTGGGTACAGTGTAGGGACTACCTCCTTACTTCAGTGTGAGAATGTGGACAAGCGTGATAGGGTCCCTAGATCAGGATAGTATGTTCCTATGTCTATATGGATCACAACAGTCAATCACTGCTCTCTTGTCTTCAGTTCACAGGGTTCTCAGTTTGATACTCACTGACATCCATACCCAGGTCACATCCTTGAAGCCATTTGCCCCATCTTTCAGAGCATGCCAAGGTAGCACTGAGGCTGAAGAGACAAGGAGCTGCACACTTTCAGGAAGAATGACAGCAAATTTAGAAATCAGCTTTTGAAAGAAAAGTTGGAAAGAACTGGGTTTATTTAGTCTAGACAAACCTGAAATTCTATATAAATGTTCGAAAATGAAGTTAAAAAGTGAGGGACTGAAATTATAGTGCACATTTACATTATATCTTAGGGGAAAAAAAAACCCAAAACATTAAGACCTTATTTAGGTGTCTAGGCATCCAAAAATGCCTTTCTTCTTGGTAATACATCAAATTTTTACCTTTTCCTCACTAAAGAATTGCTTGGGAATCAAGACAGCATACTGCACAAGCTGAGCATCCTTGATATTTTAAGGGGCAACATACAGTCAAATTTCTCTTCAGTTTAGGGGACAACCCATACAATTCATATGTATGGATATAACTTCCTCCAGATAAACTGATAAGCTATGAGAGCTTGCAAGCATGACAAAGGGGCAGCACACATTTGAAGTTATGCTTTGATGTGGACCTGACTACAGCCAGGTTGAATTACTTTGCACCTCTGACCTACAGATGCAGACAGCTGAAAAAGTCTGTTTTCATGCAAATTAGACGTTGCTATAGACTACCAATCTTTCAAATTGCCATCACAACCTTTCTCAGTTGGTGGAAGTCTGGATACTCTGTAAGTCATTAGTACCAGTAATCCCCTGTGCAAATCTATCAGTAATCCCCCTGTGCAAGGTATCTACCAAATTCACCACATAACTACTTCTCTATATCATCTTGGGGAAAACAGTTTGTCTTAGTTCTAAAAATAATCAGTTCATTTCTTTCCTTATATTACACTTTAATTAATTTATAATATGCATGAAAAGGAAGACTAAGATGAGGAATTGCAATCTAAAAAGCCAGGTAGTAAGACAAGAATTCATTGCATACACAGTTATAAAATAAACTCATCTAAATGCAGCAATTTACAGCAGCTCACCAAAAGTAATTCCAACACCCCCAATGTTAACCAAGCAAATTTACCTTTGCAAGACTGGCAGCACTTTGCAGAGAGCATAGGGAGTCGTCAATATTTTTAGAGCTTTTAAGATATAGAAAAATCTGAAAGAGCAGAGAAATACAATGAAAGGAATATTAAAGACAGCCTCTCAGTCAACAAACTCCCACACAGGTGGAGAAAAAAATCTCAACTATATTCTCAAATGCTATGGGTCAGATTTTTGGCAGGAGAGTGATTACACGTGGGCAGAACAGCAGCTTCCATCATCATTATGTGGCCTGCAAACAGATTTTTGCATAACAAAAAAAGACCAGCCTACAGCCTAATGGATGCACTCATTAACTGTAATAGCTTTAGCTATAGATTGAAGAGGGAGGGACTTAGAGAACAAGAAATCAGCCCAACTAATTCCAGGATACTGCAGCATTTTCTGTTTAGAAAATAAGTGGAACTGTTGACAAAAGGGAGGGTGGGGAATCTTTTCTTGTTGTGTACATGTATCTCAGTGTTTTGTCTAACCTTAGAAACAATGGTTTAGAAATGTGCTCTGAATATTCCAGGCAACGTTCACGGGGAATCTAAAGCTTCATTCCCCAGCTCACTGACACTGACTGTCACTGATCACAGTTTGTCCGGAGCCAATAACTGGAAAGTTAGTTTTGATACAGTGAGTAACTTAATGGACCTTACTAGTTGACATGTCTTCAGCTTCCTATGCTGGTGTAAAAAGAAAGAGTATCGTATTAGCTGTAGAGACAACATGTAACATGGTGAGGAGCTGTTTCAGGAACGTCTCTTCCTATTGCAGATTGTTGTCCAAATTAGGGATCACAGAATTTGTCTTCTATTTGAAAATATGAAAGATTATCTTAATTATATTGAGCGTGTTATTTGGGGAATATATAGAAATCCATTCTTTCACCCCAAAAAAGGCAATAAAACAAATCATTTTCATTTAAAGCAATTTTAAGAAGATTGAGTGTTTTAAAAGCAATAAAACCCAAGCTTTTCCAGTTCAGAGGGGAAAAAAAAAAAAAAAAAGACCTTTTTATTAAAATATCTTGACTGTGCAAAATGTTAGCTAGCTCTGATTGGGAGAATTTTACCCCATTTCTTTCACTCTGTGCATGGGGAAGTGTTTTTCCACATAGTTAGTTTTAGTGCTTCCAGCCCAAGGCTCTGTCCAACCTGGCCTTGAACACCACCAGTGATGGAGCATTCACAACTTCCCTGGGCAGCCCATTGCAGTGCCTCACCAGCTTACAGTATCTGTTCTTTGTTGATGCTTCCCACAGCAACTGCAGGGAAAGGAAAAATACAGCAACAAGAAGTAAGGTAAAAACACCATGAAAAGCTGGGGAAACTGTGAGAAAGATACATTATTTTAACTCTCTTTGCGTTTTTTTCTCTAATCCACTGGGGTTTACTCTCTTTGCGTTTTTTTCTCTAATCCACTGGGGTTTACACACTTATCATTTCCAGATATACGTCAAACCTCAACATAAGCTAGCACAAACACAGGGCAGATTGGATGTCAGGAAGTCAGTGGTCTCCTGTCCTCCCTTCACCAAGGCAGGCCATTTATATCAGATGGTTGTTTATCCTATTTTCTGACAGCCCCAGGAGTCCAAGCTATTCAAGTTCCTCATATTCTCTACTGTGTGGAACACCTTCATCAAGATCTAAAATGAGTCTCCTTGCAGTTTTAGTGATGGATGTTACGATTTTTTTTACGATTGTTTTGCTGCAGCTTTATGTACCTGAAGACAGTTATAACATCTCTCCCCTAATATTGTGCGTGGTTCTTTAGGCTACAAATCTCCAGCTAATTTGAATAAGCCTGTTTTCTAGATCACCTTCCCACCTTTAGGTTGACCCTTTATCTCTGTCACTAAACACTAGGTTTTCCTGTTGTGAAGTTTGATACTAAAAGCTGTCCTGGGTTTGTCTCTAGTAACTTTCTCCTTGTAGTGAACTGCAGGCCAACACTTTCTTTGTTCTTCATCCCAGAATAGAGTGCTTAGAGAATTGCTTTCTGTTACTTTTGACATCTCTTGTTTGTTGCAGCTTGGTTTGTGCTTTGACCTTTCTCATTTTATCACTATTTAATGATTTTCTTTCCTGTTGATCCTTGAAAACAGACCTTGCTTCTGCTTTTCATATATTTCCAGCTTTGATTGGGGCTCACTAATGTGCTACTCTATTTCCTATCCTTCCTCTGAATGGCATTTTTGAACTAAGTACTTTTTAATTCTTCAATTCCATTCCTTACAAGAGATCTAGCCTTGAGATTTCCTCAGTTTGGTAAGTCTGCTGGTTTTCCTTGTTGCTCTTTTAAAAGTCACAAATGCTATTTTTCATGGCTGCTCTCACACGAATTGCTTTTTGTCTTAAACTTCTCAAGCAGTCCTCACCTGCTGATTAAACACCTACAGAAGAGCCTTGTCTCTCTTGTCACTGGGTACAGCCAGTAACTAAGCAGTGTCACCTAGGCTGTCTGAGAACTTGCTAAACAAGTTACTACATTCTTCTGCTACCCTTTATTATCAGTAAGTCCTGTGCTTTGGAGAATGCTCTGTAGCAGCTCACAAAAGGTCTTCTCCATATCACATTCCAGATTTGACAGCATTAATCAAATACTTCTCACAGGATGTACCGTACACTTGTCACCTCTAAACATGACCAGTAATGAATAGTCCTAATTCCTTTCTATTCTGCATCTCTGAACATGTGAATGAAAAACCTTGATGCCTGAGGCAGCACCTCCTTCCTACTCCATTTGCTTACTTCTCCTGAACCCAGTAAATCTTCTTAATGTTATCTCTCTATTTATGTGTCTAATGATCCCTTCTGAGCAACTCTCTCACATTAATCTGACCATGAAATTAAGGTTTTGACATTCTGTTATCTAGTTTAAGCTGGCAATAGGTCTCTGCCTTTGTCCTGTTTACAGTGATGTGCAACTCTAGTAATTTGCTAGTCTTGTAGAAAGTGTCATTCAGCTCTGCAAATGCCTGTTATTCCTGATAAGCAGATTGACATCAGTAGCATGCTCCATGTGGTTGACTGTCATGCTACTTATTTAGTAGATGTGGAGCATTCTTGAATCAGAATACATCTTGTCATTTTTAGGACCTTTATGGAATTAAATGTTTAGGTCACTGTTGACAGGGGGTGACTAAATTCACCTTTTTGTGAATGTTTTTTAGGAGGGCTATCAATTTCTTGACTACACTGTATAAGCCCAAAGCAGCCATCATCATCATGCATCTTGAATGGTCTTTATAGTCCTTAAGTGCCTTTCCGATGGCATCTTCATAATACTTCAAGCATGAGCTTGCTCTTGTACTGTTCTTCACCTGAATGTTCTCCTCCCTCCTTGGTGATTATTTCCAGAAGAAACAAAAATACCTTGTTCAGACAGGTGGAAATTTCTTTATAACAGTTGCAGTCCTGCATTTCATCTTTCTTGGGTAACAACACTCTATGGTCAGAGATTGCTTTACCTTCCTCCCACAATCCCTGTATATTACAGGCAAAGTGTATTGAATTCAGTAAAATGGTGCCACACATCTGGGAAGGCTCTTATTGGTGCTTGGCTATTTCACACGGAAGATGGGAAAGATAGGACAGGACAAAACACAGAAAATCCAGGAAAACACATTCAAGTTTCTCACATTTTACCATAGCAAACATAATCCTAAAAGGTCTGAATCTCTATATTCCATGTGCAGACCGTATAACAATATATATGGTCCTACAGTGACAGCCCTACTTGTTCAGGTATGCTCAGCTAGAGGAGTCTGAAGACCTCTTCCCTACCACTAGTATCCACGATTGTGGGGGAGGAAGGGAACAGGGTGCTCATGATTTGTGGTCACAGTTGTGCAACCCAGTCATTTAAATAGGATCTCATCTGCCTCGTCTACCTCTACTTTTCTGTTCAGATATTTTAAAATAATTGTATGTACAATAATGATCAAAACCATCAAATTTCAAATTTATCAAATTTCTGTTTGCTGAAGGGTACTTTTTTTACTAAAATCTCCATCATCCTGAATATCCTCCAAAAATTGGTAGCTGGGGTAATGTACACATGCAAATAAGATCTGATAACAGATAAAGATCATTATGATAATACCTCTCCTATTTCAATTTCACCCCTTGCTAATGCTGCAACAGCAAATACTATTTTTCCTTTTTTCCTTCTTTCCATGATTCCTTATTTTCTTTGGTGCACAAGAATCTTCTTAAATGGTATTTTTTATGTGTTTTTTTTTAATACAGTAGAGTTATTATCCTATATTATCCTATATCACACCACCAGCATTTAAGTAAACCAGGCATCAGTCCGACGGCAAAGATTATAAACACGAAAGAACTGGATGAAGGGAAAACATGTCATGATCTTGAAAGACAATCCCCACTGTGCTGAATGTGAAGGTAATATTGGGGGCAGCCAGATCTGCATATGTCATAGGCCTCTTACCTTGTTGACAGCTTTCTACCCTGGCAAGCTGATGAATGAGCTATGTGAATCATTGTGTACACCTGACAGATATCTCAGCAAGGGGCTTTTACTGCTGGTGCTGCAGCTGTGCTTTGTTTCACAATAAGATTTCTTTGTGTGCAACTCTATCTTTAAGCCTTGGCAGGATCATTTTAAGGACATTTGCCCAGTGTTTAAAAAGCAATACCATTTATTTCTAATTCTATTTAGAATCACCCATTCCCCTAGTCAGAATAAACTTGGAAAGCAGTGTCCATGCAAGAGAGAAAAAACAACCTTGTGTAGTGATCTGGTAAGAATATACTTGTCCCATTTAATCTGTTAGGACTCCTTTGTAATCATCACTGGAATACTGTTCACCTGGGTTTATTTTACTACCTGTGAGAAAGCTGTTCTTAACCTTTTGTTCACCTAAATATCATATATACCCCACTGTTAACTTAAAGAACCATTTGTAACACCAGCACACAGTCTTGCACTGTGTTAGTGGCAACCTATGCATCTTGCCACTTCTGTGGGTGAGAGTGGGAATTATTCTGGACTTCATTTGGAGCTCCTTCTCACAGCCAGTTTCTGTCAAACCAATAGAACTTAACAATGGGCAATACCATTTTGAACCTTTCATAATGCAACCAGCAATGGAGTACTATGATATCGCCAGCCATTAATAGAAGAAATACGTTCTAAGGACAGACAGGCAGGACTAGGAAAGTAACTAAGTATTTCTCTCACTGCTCCTTTCTCCCTCATCATCACTCCCCTTACTGAGTTCAGAGGATGTCTCAGGTCTAATTTCCCACATGTATCTATATCATATTACCACTGACATCCCATAAGTGTTGTTACTCTACTATGGGTGCAGAATTTAAATACCACACACTACCAGTGCTTTTTCATATCCATGCAAGACTGTTTTCCTACTCCACTTTCACTCACCTAAAGTTTAGCTTTGCTTTACCACCTTGTCTGTCTGAAGTTTTGCTACCTCCACATTGTTGTCTCTGTAGCATGGACTTTGAGTACCTCTTTTATATAAAGCTTCCAAATGCTATTTTCCCAATAAGCTAAGCTGAAACACTTGTTTGAATGAAAAGCAGCTCTGTTGAATTAAGAAGCCCTTCTGAAGAAAAGTTGAGAAGGGTTGTGTAATATGAAGTTGTTATTTCTGTCTTTTTTAACAACTGAAAGTTATGAAACAGCATCGTTGTTGCAAATCTGTCTTGGAGGGGATAACTATTCATTAAGTATTGCTATAAACTTTATAGCACTGCTGGATTAGATCTCCAAAACTGTTCCCCTGAAAAATGATAAAGAAATTAATTATAAGAAAACATTTTTTTCTAAGTTGTTTATGCAACAACTCATAAAGCTGAGATATTGACAGCACAGCTCTCATTGTCTTAAATTCTGTTCAGTTTTAAAAATAAAACACGCCACAGACAACCTATTACTTCCTGCATTCATAAAACCTGTCAGATTTTATGAGGATGGATAAAACTGCTTAAAAACTTGCCAAAGAGTAAGATGAATGTTTCGAAGAAAAGGTTAAATCGCTCATAAATTTAAAATACCTTCTGCGGCTTTTAGCACAAAACAACCCATAAATGGTTCTAACTCTTCATGCAGTAAATGGTGCTGGTAGAAAGTGGGGAGACTCCTGAGTGTGGTTGGGAACATTACATCTGTGTTCATCCCTAATTTTGTCTAAGCTAGAAGGTAAATTTAACGTCAATGTTCATCTTTCTCCTTTCGTGAATGTGTATGTTACTCTTTTGTGCCGAGCAAATGAGTGTATTTGAATTCTGAAGCATGTTCAACAGTCTCTTCATTTTCATTCTAGACACTGGATGTTATTTTTGCCTCTGGTAAAGCTATCATTTACTGACACAGCAGCTGTGCTAATAAGATGTAGTTGAATCCAGGCTTCAATGAAAAGAGTGTCTTGTGCAAAAGGAGTCACTGTCTGAGGTCTTGCCTTCTGCACTGTGTAAGAACAGCTGAGTGCAGAGAACAGGAAATGTGCTGGCGACCAAATTACTGCAGCAAGTTTCCTCTATGTTTTGCAGTACAGAAGCAAAGTTTAAGCCAGACAGCAAATGATCAAAATAGAACAGAACTGTATAGGTAAAGGTCGCCTACAACTGTTACACTAAGTTAAAATAGGGCTACATTTAAACAACTCATGAAGTTTTAAAATAAGACAAATTAAGCTTATTTTGTATCCTTCAGCTATTGATATTATCCTGGGTTCAGCAGTAGCAGTCATTTTTCTCCTTCTTGGTAGCTGGTGCAGCACTGTGTTTTTGATTTTGGGCTTGGGAGCAGCGCTGATAACA
>JARCZZ010017607.1:0-21686 GCA_030323915.1 Brotogeris chrysoptera
GTCACTACAGTCCCTCATGAAGAGTCCCTCCCCAGCATCCCTATAGGCCCCCTTCAGATACTGGAAGGCTGCTATGACATGCAGCATGACAGAGGCTCACTTCTGAAGTGACCATCCTCAACTCCAGACAAGAGCTATCCTCATCTGCTGTCCACAAATTCTCAACTGGGATTTCACAACTGATGAAAAACGGAGCCAAGCTCAAGCTTTTGCTGTAGAGCTCTGCCCCTACTCATCAGAGTGGGTCTGAGCCTGTCACCTGTGTTTTCAGCAACCATACAATCAAGTTATTATGCTTTTGAACTGAAGCTGAACACAAATTTTGCATGTTGTCCCCTGAATTTACAGCATTTGTCAGAAGCCCTTCAATATATTAGAATGAATAATACACATGGAGAAGTGCGCTCCGGAAGTCATGGACCATAGTTTGAGTCTAGGATAAGTACAATAGCTGCGTAACAGGTTAAAAAGAAAAAAAACATTACAAATAGAAAAGCTACATTAGCAGCTGATTTTTCATCATTAGGACTGTGTTAAATCCCACTTGAAAGGGGGAAAAAGATATATCTCTCAGAACTATTGCTTCAGAGGATTCTCAGAAAAGATGGCAATATTGTACCACTGACACTCAAGCCATGCTTTAAAAATCCCCCTACTGCCATAAAAGGACCTCCTGGTGCAGCTCAGTTTGAGTTCCAAGTGTGACACAGTGGCTGAAAGGATCACTGGGTCTATAAGGGGTGGAAACAGCAGTAGAAATAGACACAGCATTACCACAAGGCTGATGGTGTACACCCTTACAAGATTGTTAGTGGAACCCATCTTGGGCTGTGGTATCCAAGTCTGAAAGTGAACAACCCTACTGCACAGAAGGAGTCTCTACTGAGCTTTTCTAGTGATATGACAGAGATAATTCAATCTACAAAGCCTGTATATGCATTTATATGTTTAATCAACCCCATATATAACCACAAAGGGATAGTCAGCTCCTCCTGAAGCTCTCATTGTCTGAAAGATGAGCTCCATCTTGTAAGATGGATACAGGGATTTAGAGTGAGATTCTGCACTGTCATGTGAGGCTCTAAAGCTTGTTCACAATGATGTATTCTACATGAAAAAGTATGATTGTTGATGCAAGTTTACACGAATCATCCAAGCGAAAATTCAGGAACACAGGTGGGTCTTACCCTGTGTCAGATTGCATAGCACAGGGGACCTGCAGTGAATGCTGCTTGACCCCTGGCACCTCCTCTCCTGCAGAAGGAGTTTGCAGGCACTCTGAGCTCAGTTCACATTTCCTGGCTTTGATGGGGAGAAGCAGGGAATGCTGCTTCCTGAGAGATGTTCATTTCTACATTGCTTGGCAGATTTTAGACAAGTACCGCTGCCCTGCCCCTGTGCTCAAAATCTGCAACCTCATACTGTAGCCACTTCCACAAACACTTTTTCAGTCAGCAGCTCATTTCTCTACACCTCCAAACACTGTTCACCTTCCCACGGTATTTCCCGGGAGCTGACAGAAGATGGTAAATTCCCTTCTTCAACCTTAGACCCAATGTTTAATTACCCCTACAAGAACCCAGGTGGCCACACCTGCCAACCACCACCATTTCCTTGGCAATACAAGTACAGAGAGATTTAATCTGGTCAGTCAGTAATAAACTTATACAAACGACCAGATACATGAAAGGCCATTACAAAAACCATCTAGCACCACTGTCCTACACCCTATGGTCATTTGGGATGTAACAACTGATCACAGTGAATATAGTCCTTTTGTTCAGGAGCTGGAATTAATCTCAGTTAGTCAACAACACTGTATTTATCAATTTAGTGTTTGTCACTTTACCTCAACTTTACCTACAGTTGACACCAGGCAGACCTTGAGGTGGGAGAGTTACCCATACTTGCTCTCCGTCTGTTGCTTACCACTAGACACAATGGAGCCTTGACCCTTTTTACACCTTCATATTATCTTCAATCATACCACGTTACCATATCTATCTGGGTTATCAGTGTCCTCTTTTTGATTCATCATGGCTACAGTGAAGTTTAAAATATTATTACTGCATAATGCAGTAATTAACACTCACATAGACCATGCAACAAAATAGTACTTGGTATATAGATCTTAATAGTGGAAAAAAATTATAACCAAAGCTTGCCGTAAAAGAAATTGTTTAAAAATACTATAGGGACTATTCACATGATTTGCTCCCAGTTAAACTCAGTATGACTTTTTCTATTAAATAAAGCAGGTGCATTTACCTAGGGTACCATATGGGGAAACATAACTGTAGGACATTCAAAAATCAACCTTGTTAGTGTCAAGGTGGAGACTTCATTTCTGTTTCTGATCCTGTCTCTTTTAGCTTCTCCTTTTGAGAAACTATTTCCCATTTAAATGAACAAAATTATTAATACAATTTATTCCATCATGAAGTATAATAGGTACCTCAGGGAAAAGGTAATTAGAGAAGAAACTTATCTCACAGAATTTGTGCTCTACAATGGTTTCCTCTCATAAAAATATTAACGTCCCATACACATTTGCAGCCTGCTTCTGAGAGGTGCTGAATGGACCTGTTAATGAAATAGCAAAGGGTTTTTAACTAAGGCAGAAACAGGTGTAGAAATCTTCCACCCTAGTTAGGCCAGATCCATCCCTTTGACTGATATGGTCATCTTCAGGAAACGTAAGGTCTCACATAAGTAAACACTGTCCTCTTTTTGTCCGCATTCAAACATCCATATAAGGGTCTATCTACAGATCATTATTTATGATTACTCCTAACAGCATGACCGCACAAGAAAAACTATCAGGAAGATTCCTTCTTCACTGGCCTGCAACTTGTCTGCTTCCTTCATGCAGAAGAGATACAAATTATACAACTGATTTAGCTTAAATTTAAGTAAAGTTTAAGCTAAATAACATGTCTGAATTAAAAAATAGAAAAAATCTACAAGAAAATTGCAGGTTTGGGGGAAAAAAGACTTTTTGATCACAGACCATTTAAACAGCACATAATGTATCTTTGACAAAGTGACTAGGTAAATATCACTTGAAGTAAGGTTTTCAAGCTTGTTTCTGTGTTTTTTACTGAACTTGTTAAAGAAAACATCACCCCAAAAAAAGAAGCAAAGACTTATTCTGGCAAATCTACTGTTTAAACCAGATATAATACCTCTACTAGATATAGCTTTCATGCACAATTGTTGTAGCACCTTTCTTTTACACATTGCAGAAGAAAACACGAGGCTGACTGTCCTGGTTTTGGCTGGGATAGAGCTAATTTTCTTCTTAGTAGCTGGTGCAGTGCTGTGTGCTGGCTTTAGCCTGACAATAATATTGGTAATGCACCCATGTCTCAGTTGCCAGCTGGGATTAAACCACAACACTGACCAATGCAATTTCCAACTAAACATCCTCTAGTAAGGTAAGGCGAGTACAAACTTTAACACTAAGATGAGAGCTGGCTCTCCGCCTTTCAACTGTCAGCGCGCAACTGCTGTGAAAGCCATTTTAGCAAGACCTCCTAAACCTTCAAAAGAATGTGAGAGATGGGTGCCCTGCCTACCACTGCTGGTAGGATACTTGTACAAACCTCACGCACACAACATCAGCAGCATCTCATGCTGTAGCTGGGCTCAGTCTTCCCTTTATCAAGCCCCTTTCAGCCTTCCTTATTGTGTCTATCAGGTCTCCTAATTGGCGAAAATCTACAGCTCATACCACAGTGAGTCACAGACAACATGCTCAGACAGCCACTCTCCTCTGCGATACTTCACACAGAGGGTCCTGCTCCTGCCCTTTCCTGACCACATGTCCGGTGCCACATGTTACCCTGGATGCTAAAATGTAGGGCAATTGTCACTTGTAGCATCCTTTATTTCTTCAAACTATAGAAGGATAGACCATGCAACCTCTCTTTCTACAAAGTTTTTCCTTGTCAGACTACATACATGGGGCAAGGAGGGGAAAAAAAAGAACCTGAGAACCAAACCTCTGAAGCAAATTCTTCTCCTGCCAGCCAGATCTTCTAGCCTCTCTCCCTCCTTCTGAATCAGGTAAAAGCAGAGAGAACACTCACTTACCTCTGTCAAACCAGCATTTGACTATTAGTTAATTAACCTTTGCATTTGTAAGATTCTAGAAAATTATAGAAGAGAATGCGTGGGAGGACAGAGGATAATTTGAAAGAAATAAGTTATACAGGTAAAATAAATGTGACAGAGAGTGATATTTCATGCAGTAAGGCAAGAACAAAGAGAAAAAAAATGAATTAGATACAAGATAAAGTTAAGGATCTTAGCTCAGAAAGGGTATTGAAGAATGGAGACCCTACTCAGCAGGAGTAGTATCAGAAATTTATAGCAAGAACATAGGCAAACCCCACTTTTTTCTTAAACTTTAAAGAGATTTTCATAGCCGTAACTTTTTAATGTAACCATGGTAGTTTGAACCTTTGACAAAGAACAGGTTTTGAGCCTGACTAATCTGAAAGCAAAATTCAAAACTCATCCCAACCACTCATGAAATTGTTAAAAAATGCCCATCCACCCTCTTGCTTCAATCCCCTCATCCAAAGTTAGGTTATTAACCCAAGGGATGGAAGAAGCACAATGAAGACATGAAGTCTGAAATTAGTATTTTTAGAGGTGACTAGGTCTCTTGCATTCGTAAAATAAAGCTGAGTATCCTCACAAAGACAAGTATTATACTTACAAACTATTTTAAATCACAGCAGAGTATTGATTTTCTAACCTTGCATCTTCTGCTGCTGTTGTTGGCTTGGCTGCTTCTCTGAATTGGGAATTAAGAATACTGTCCTGAGCAGTGTTCCCGGGACTGCTTCCAGAAACATGCTCTGCTGTAAAATATATACATAGAGTTAAATACTCAGAGATAAAAACACTTTGGGGTACCTTATCTAGCACAAAGAGCTGACCTGCTGCCATTAAAAGGGAAAAGAGGGGAGGAAAGGTCCATGAAATACGGAGGGTGTTGACTAGGCTGGGTATTATTAAAATTCAAAATTTCAGTTAACTAGACTTCATTAAATTAGATGTTTTTCAACAGCACTGCTTATCTTCCTTCCTACTACCATCAGTGTTGCCTGGTTTTTCCCAAATAAGTGTCTCAAGAAACTCAGTAAAGACATTAACAGGCATGCAATAGATCACATTATCTCTCTCAATAGAAACACACAAAATAATTCTTATTGCATTTTATAAATACTGATCCTTGATAAGCATAAAATCAACACAATGTTAATCATACAAAGCACTAATTCCTAAAAGGTAGTTTATTCGTTTCAATGAGTGATGGGATTCACCAATCCATAGAATTGTCTCCCAGTAAACACTAAATCTTAATTCACATAAACTGAGGTCATTAAAAACAAATTTTATGTCCCACAAAGAGCTCCTATTTTGACAGAAAAAGCATCTAATTTTCAGAAATATTTAAATTAAAAATAAAAACCCAATAAAAATGACAAATTGAAAGAAGCACCAGACTGAAGCTCTGCACTAGAAACCTCAGATCATATACTCCTACTAAATTCCACTGCCAAAAGGGCAAGTGAGTAATAAAAAATTAAAATCTTGTCATTTAACCTTTCATCTAATACAGATACTTATGTGCTTTGGTTTAAATGTGGAGAAAAGGATACAAAAGAGTAGAATTCAGCACCTCCCATTTCCATTTCATCACAGTGTACTTGATACCTTACTTTGCCAGTAGGCGCAGAATACTCAGTTGACAAAAAGAAACAGATGTGACCACTTAAATGTACTGAAATATAATATAAATTAAGTGAATTATGGGTATGCTTCATCTTCATACTGTAATCTCATCTAAGAATCACCACCACACACATAAAAGCAAGATATCAAGAAGGAACGGCATGATGAAAAGGTTTTATTGGTTTTGGGTTAAATGGTAGTACTGTCATGAGAAAGAAGCAACTTACACAGACTGCTGTAAATGAGCTCTTATTAAGATAGAATGCTGTAGAAAGACAAGCAAAACGTAGAATATATAAGCTTAATAGGAAAAAAAGTCATTACAAGATATTTCTTTTCATATTTAGAAGGCCTGGGTTTATGTCCTTTCACTTACAAAGATAGCTGTGCAAATAACAAGCAGAACTGACTTAAAGACATCATGAGTTATAAAATATTAGCAAAACTTTCCAAAATATCTTTGTTAATCAACAAATCTGATATAAATGCAGAAGCTCCTACAGAAGGAGAAATTCTGCCTGTCTCACTCCCCCGGAAGTGAAGAACTCCAGTGCATGCAGACTCCTCCTTCCACTTCTGCAAAACACTGGGTTAGAACTTAGCAACAATCTAGATTTTCATATTTTCCTGATCTGAACCACCATGAACAGCAGTTTGTGTTAGAGCTAGAAAGCCTGCAAGCACCCCAGCATATTCCTGAGCGTGTCCTTTCTCTCTGTCTGTTGCATGGACACACTTATATCACGTCCTTGTAACAGAAATCTCACCTCTACAAATTCTGATATGCCTTCACTACGGTATTTCCATGAACCACAGGAAATAGGTAAGAGCAGAAAGGGAAGACAGTGTTTCTCAGAGTTTTTTATGTCTGCATCTTCAAAGGTACAGGTCACTGTAGAACAAAGCTGGCTGGTAGGGGGCCTAAGCAGTGAATCTCAGGTTTTGTTTTTATATGTATATCAGACTGCTAACAAACCAGTTTTTCTTGTAGGTCATCTGACACCCATATCACATGCTGTTTGATAACATGATATAATTTCTGTGAAGCTGGTGGGAAAGACCTCTGACCTTAAAATCATTCCTGGAGAACTAGTAAGCAGGAGGCAGAGCATCATTAATACGATCAAAGATACTTATCAAATCCAATATTTTCATGTACACATAGCCATGGTCATGACCACCTATAATTAGAAACAGTTTCAGCACCTTTTTATATTGGATGAAGAGCTACTGGCAGTAAATTCACACAATGCTACTGTTACCCCTGCAGGTGGGTAGTATCAACTGACAGCTATCAAGTGATTCTCTATGATATTTCATATAAAAAAAAAAAAAAACAAAACAAATTATTTTAGAGTGACTATTTCCAGTTCTGTATGAACACAAGGCTAAACAGATCAATATGGAATAATAATGCCAACTAAAATGAAGAATGTCAAACAGAGTCTATGTCATGAACCCATAACTTTCCAGAGCATTGACATTTTCACGAGGTATTCAATTCTTGATCTTTCTTGTAGATTTTTATTCATAATTTTGAATAAAATGCAAGGAAACAAGCTCCTCTTTCTATGCTTTCCTCCCCAAGACAAAGTTTAAGCACGTATTTTGGTCAGCATTTCAAAAGAGGAGACTGCAGTGTGAAGCATGGGGAGGAAATGACCCTTGCTGAAATAGGCATGCTTTGACTAGGTTAAAAAAAGAAGCAGCAGTGGTTGAAAAGCTATTCGTGAAAACAGATGAATAGATTAAATTAATCTCGCTCTTTTTTTCCCCTTACATGCACATCCTCTATGCTTACCAGGAACCTCCTCATTAAACTCAGTACTTACATGCCTTCATACTCAAAGCCAGTTGCAATAACAAGAACTTGCATTTGTCCAATAAAGCCTTTGAACAGTTCTGAATATTTTTGCACGCCATCTACTGGTACTTTTTTATCCCCAAACCATGGCATCTGCCATTAAAAAAAAAAATGTGGTTTTGTCGTAAAAGGTGTAGTTCAGCAATTTCAGCCTTGCTTGGAGTTCAAGCTTTTGCAGCCAAGCTGGAGCAGTTCTTCCCTGCAGCAAGCTGAATTTTGCTGCATAGATTATCAATTTTGGTGTATTTAAACAACCAGTCATCAGGTACCCGAGCAGCAGCTTCCCTCCCAACCTGCTGCTCCTGCCTCTGCAAAGAGCTACTGCCTCCATCCCTGCATTTCTCTGTGATGCCCAACCCTCAAGACAGAGCCTCTCTCTCAACATGTCGCCACAAACTTTATTCTCACCGGCATCCTCTCCCCACATTTCCTTTAGTGAGGATCTGTGAACAAACTCATCCCCTACACAAACAACCCCCACACACACAGAGAATTACAGAGGCTTTTAAAAGCCTTTTGAATAGTTATTTGATCTCTCTGAGCTATAAGACTTCGTAATAATTCCAGGCCCTTTCCTTAGCTTCTTAATACTGCCAGCTCTCCCACTTTCATGAGCCAGTGTTTCATAAAGCCCCAGCTGCTGCAATCAAGTATCTGCAAGAGAAGCTCAAATCTTGTTTCTAAAGTAAATTTCCAGCTTTTGCAGATGAAAAGTCTGAAAGCACTAAGGCCCCAGGCTCAAAAACAGGAAACAAGCCCTAAATGTATTATTAGAAAAATAAAGCCTTGGAAAGAACGACTCATTAGTTTTGAATTCTTTAGATATATAGCACTAACTTTTGGTGAACACTCCATCACTCAGATTCCACCTTAAAAAAAAAAAAATGCATATATAAAACCAACTTTCAAACTGACCAACAGATTCATCCCTTTATTCCCTGCCTCTACTCCCAGCAGGCCTTCAGCTCATCAGCTGCTGAGACTGCAGGTCTCAGATTCCTGCTCTACAAGGAGACCTTCTAGCAGACAGACTGGCTTCATCCTGCTCTTATACGTAACTCCATGTTGCAGGCCTTTGAGATAATGCCTTTATTGAAACATGTGACAAAATCTCCACAGAGTTCAAACATTGCTGTGAAGAACAGGAAGGGAAATCTGTGGTGTGATTGAGTGAAGGTGCATTGAGCCTGTGTGCGTTGGGTTTTGTAGTACCCCACATGGCTCTGCATTTTCTGTGCTCTCACTTAGTTGAAAGTGTATTTACACTCAGTGAAATGTGCTATATCTCTACCATATTTTTAATTGATTATTCTATACCTCTCTTTGCCAAAAACACCTTCATAGTAGCACTACAGTTTCTGGAATGGACAAATAAATAAGTCCCTTAGAAGGTAAACTCACATGTCCCTTTTTGCTATATTTAAATATAGCACTCTTTCTACTGAATGGATATAACCCTTGTATTCATTATCAAGGAGCAGACTTACTAGAATAAACATGCAGATGTTTATACACATCCAAGATGCAGACCAACACGTGTATACAAGATCTTTTTTTTCATCAGTTTACTGTGATATATATCTGCAAAGAAATGTAAAAGGTGTGGTTCTTCAGGGGTATGTCAGACAGATTTGCACATGTGTACCAGGCTAAAATTTGTCTTTTGCTACCAGATTTTCAGGAACTCATTTATAAAACCTTGATCTATCTATTTCAAATTGCAACCAAGCCTTCGCTGAAATAAGTTGGCTGGAAAACCCTTAGCAAGTAGAGTGGGTACAACTCACATATGAGTAAAGCAGTCTTCACAGGAGCAGAGATAATTTATGGGAAGAGCGTCCTAATTCCCGTAGATATCTGGAACAGTTACCATAAGTCATTTTTAACCCAGGATGCACTGTACAGACAAGGCAATACTTTAAAAATCTTTCTACCTTAAAATATCAATATAAGTAAATATGAAACTACTTTAAACCACAAATGTTGTGCAAACACACAGGAAGAACCTCTTCTGTTTTCTGAGTACTTTATAGTAGCTATCTCAAGCTTCTTTTATCTCTTAAACCCATCTCCAGCTCTGTAGTTGTCCTTCAGCCTGGCACATATATTCCATGAACAAAGTGCTGGTGTCCTCTCCCTTCTGTTCTGCACCACCTTAACCCGCACTTCTGCCTGCGATCGATACTCTCTGCTTTCTATCCTTGCCAGCCTCACATGCTTTACTTATCCCCAGTGGCTCGTTTTTGCCTCTTGGCTGAAGCTACAAACTCGTATGTGCAGAAATGTCCATGTTTTAAAAGCACTGTATAAGGTTGTTGCATTATACCAAAGACAGATTTGAGTATCCTTCCACACTCCAAGCTCTATATCGTTCTTCCAATAGTCCCATTCAATTCAGTGGGCCAAATTTTGTTGTTCCCTTTGTCATGTAGAGTAGCATCTCAGCCTTTGAATAGTTCCACTGATTTAAATGGGACTTATTCACACAATCAGCCATTAGTAAGAATGGAAAAAGAAGCTGACATATAACAACATTTCTAATTTAAGTCTTTCGATGGCATAGAACAACCTATTAATGATGAAACCTTTGCAAAAATGTAACCGCCATTGCCATTTCTTTTCTGTCAAACTAGAAAAATCCTTATTTCTGTGAATGACATTGGTTTTACAGAATACTGTCCAAAGTATATTATAGTGATGCAGTGAAAACTCAGAATACAACAGTCCTGTGCATCTGTTTTTGCATTACAGTATAGCAGAAATTATACAGTATCTGAAAGAAAAAAAAAAATCATCTATAACTATTTAACACCAACAATCCATCCATTCACAAAACAAAGCTATGACAACACAAATAAATATACATGTAGCTCATCAAATCCACATACAGGTGGAAATAAAATTTAGCTAGCTGAAAATGCATTTCTGTATATTTTATCCAACATTTTAAGGTAATCATATGCTATCATCATTACTCTTCAGTACACAGAAGCGTGAAGCCACTGAGCATCCTGAAGAGCAAGAAATGAAAGGTAAGGCCTTGAAACATAAAAGAACTTAACATTTGAAATGGTCATATTTGTTGAATTAATGTATTCTTTGTGTTGTAGGCCAAACCAAAGTCCTAAAATAAAAGAGCTCCTTTGAACAAGCTCCAGTGAAAGGAATAGATCTGCTAAAAATAATGTTGCAGGTGCCACAATATTATTGTGTATACATTGCTGCTCTATTTTTAATAGTCACTCATTCCTTTGGAGAGCAACTTGTAAAAGAATTATTCATTCTCTCTGTGCATACATTTTGAGAATAATTCACTGTACTTTTCCAAATTATTTTCAAAGTTACATGCAGGAAAAGATACAAAACTTTTCTCAGGCTACATTTGAAAGCTTGTCAGCACTCAGAGCTAAGGCCTTTAATCCCAGGCTTTAAATAATTTAGGTAACACTTGATTACTCCATTGCTGGAACGCCAAGCTCTGCAAAATCTGAGTAACACAATATTTGAGGAGAAAAGAGAGAATACTCTACTATAAGCACTGTGTAAATTACATTTCCTGCAAAGAAAACCTGAACTGCAGCCTGGTCTTTGCAATGCAAACTATGGTGAAGCACCACCGGGGCTACCCCCAAAAAACCACTTTATTCTGGTTTCCACTAACAATACCCTGTAGTGAGGGTTCTATGGTGCACTAGTCTCAGTTTACATGCTATGAAGTCCAATATTCAGAGGGCTTAAGGAACAGCTTTTCCTTAGGTTCCTACCATTCAGTGATATACCCTAGCTAAAATAGGCACATTGATTTCAGACGAGCAAAAAAGCCCACCCCTCGATACACACACACACGATTTAGTCAGCAACAAAAAATAAAATAAAAGAAGTTTTTACCTTTCTTGTTGACTAATTTTTTCTTGAGACAACAATTTCATTTTCTCAGGTAATCCACAGGGGATTCAATGCTTGCTGTCTCTATGCATTTGTTAAATATAACAGTTAGTACAAATTGCTTTGTTCTCTTAGGTACATCTGTACCTGTACTGTTAACAAAGCCTGAACTACCTCAATTTTTCAGTCATATTCTCCACTCAAAAATTAGTTTTAGCTAACAAACTAAACTTCTTTGTACAAAGCTATTTAGATAATTTTTATGGGGGTAAGAGGCATGAACATCATAATGTGGGCTGTGTGACAATCTATGCATATTTCATTACATAGAAACACCAACTGACTTAAGAATAAATAACTTAAAACAAACAAACAAAAAAAAAAAGTCAGAAGACAACAAAGAAGAAAAATAAGAAAAAAAACCAAACCACAACAGCATTTCCCCCTGTAAATCAAATTATCACTTCTTAGGTTCTTTAAGATCCCTTTTCACCGCTGCCTTTGAATCCTCCTTTGCACAGAGGAATACAAAGTTTTTCTCTTCAATCTATCAGTTCTTTTTCACTCCAAAGCTCACCATTTAGATCTTTGCAATATATAGTGCTAGAAAATCAGGAACAGATACAACAACAAGACCACGATTGCCTTCAGCAGAGTCAATAAATGGCACATTTGAAGCTCTCTCATACTATTTTGAGCCAAGTCCACATACAACTACTGCCCTGACACCTCATCCATCAGCTCTTAAAGCACAAGAGCAGCGCCCCACAAGCAAACCTCTTCTCTCCTACGCCATCTCCACAGTTGAGGCCCAGATGAGAAACAGCCTTATCTTCCAATATAGCAAAGATACACCTCTAAGATCAGACCTTGGCAATTTGACCTAAAGCCATCCTTACTTGCAAAACAAAGTCTCCATCATCTTCAGAGCAAGAAGGAAAGAGAGTGAGAGGGGAAACAGGGGTGGGGGTAGGGGGGAAAGTCCAGTCCTCTCTGACCTGATTGGAAACTTTGTTGTGGCAAAAAGGAAAAAAAAAAAAATAAAAAAAATCTCTTTGGCCAGTTGAGAAAGTTCCTATGGTTGCTCTTGTATTGGGAGGGTCTGTTCGGGGTTTCTCAATCTTCTTTTCTCTCTCTCCCTCCTCTCTTTCTCCCCTTCTCTTGTTTCAAAAGGGGCCTCTGGTCAGCGCTGATTAATAAGTGGTTTTTGTTGTGAAGTGTTGAATAATAGAAGATGGCCAGTGACCCAGGAAAGACTAAACCTTGTGCTACTTTATTGTGGCAAGCTGAGAAAGGGGCTTTAGGACAGAGACCCCAAGCACTGACCCGCACACATCCTGCGGATTCCCTATTCATTCTCACAGCCTTCCAGTCTCCCAGAGCTCCCATTGTTTGCCAAGCAACAATGGAGATTTTGCACAGAAAGTAAAGCTCTCTTCAGATTCCTCCCTGATGGTTTGCATTTGGGAAAACAACCATCCTTAACATGGGGTTGGGGTTTTCTTTCCCTTAACTGAATTTCATGAAAACTCTTAGGATTTGGGCTCTTATTCTCATCACTCAAGACTTCCTATACAAACCCAAGAAAACAAATATTTTCTCTTAATAAATACTTCTTTCTCTTTTTTCTTACATTACACAACACATTTTTCCTGGGGTACCATTTCCCTAGCGATTTAAGGGGAAAAATGAGGTTTCTTTTCTTTTACTCCTAAGCATATCACTACACTTTATTGCACACTACATATTGCTGCAGTTCCTAAAAATAACTGCATTCAAGCATCCTTTTTTTTGAGTGGGAGCCAACTGAAGAGTGCTGCTCCTTTCCAAAAAAAAAAAGAGAAAAAAAAAAAAAAGAAGGCTGAAGATTGAAATCTCTCGGTTCATTTCTGCCCTGATTAGGCAAGCCTAGCTTTTATCTCCTCACAGGCTGGCCCCTTCCCCACGCTCCAAACAAAGGGTTCATCCACAGCCACCAAGGAGGGCAAATGCCACTCTGTAGACTTGCTCTGATTTACCTGTAGGGCCCAAATCACATTTCTCATTCTAACCTAGGCATTTATTTGCGCTCTAACCATGTGGATAAATAACTCTTGCAGCTGTCAAGCCTTTGGGTAGGAACACAGTTAGATGGATCAGAGGCCTCAGGATCGCAGAGTCTTGTTTAATTGCTTTCTTTGGCCTGTTATACACAGATTTCCATTCCTCTATGGCATTCACTTACACATGTCACCAAGCAGCTAAGAGGTTTGGGTGTTTGGTTGTGCCTTGTGTTTGCGGGTATTGTGTCTTGTGAATTTACAAGGCATAAAATTAAAAAGAAAATAAAGAAAGAAAAAAAAAAAAGCAGGAGGACGCAACAATCACAATCAAAAGGAGAAAATAATCTTCGATTGCAAAAAATGGGACTTCTTCCCCCCTCAGTTATTTGCATTTATAACTGGCTGAATATTTTTATCAGGACCATTGCTTTCTCTCAGTGCTTACACCTGTGTAGGGAGGTCTAGAAATCCACACTTCGGAGGTGAGGGAGAAAAGACCAGTCTGTCAGAGAAACCTTTAACAACTGAAGGGGGAACAACAGTCTTTATTAAGGATATTGGGTAGCGGAATTACCTTGGCGGGGGAGGGAGGCGTTGTAAAACATCCGTTTGCAAAAGGCTTTCAGGATGAAACCTTTTCAACGGTGGCGAGGGGAGGGGGAGGCAGGGCGGGGGCTCGCAAACCCCCAGCTATCTCCATTTGTCAGCGCCACAGAGGAGGGGTCGTAAAGCCAGAGGCGCGGAGGGGTAGCTGCCCGGTGGTCCAGAGCCGGACGCGGCTACAAGTGCGATGAGCGCGGCGGGCTCAGCCCGGAGCCGGGGCGGGGCGGCGCTGGGGACCCCGGCCTTTCACTTTCATGCCCACCACATCCACTTAAAACGTTAGGAAAGGGAGAAAGGGGAGAAGGGGGGGGGGGGGGGCGGGCAAGTGCCTTGCTGCATTGTTCCCCCACCGAATTGATATGCTAATTTCCCTTGTGAGGGCACCACAAAGAACACCTTGCACTTCTGAAAGACTTTTGTGTCTTGGTCCGAGAAGTTTATTATCAACTAATTAGCAACAACTTCTAGCAATGAGTTGGGTTACATTTTCATAAGCTTTGAACAAACATCCTGAGCTGCGCTGTGTTACGATGATGGGCTTGCTGAGGAAAATAGAGTCCTAAATCAGGGAATGAGCTTTCATAATTAGCACCTGCTATGTTTGGAGCCTCGGTCCACGTAGGTCTTCTTTCTGAGGCTCTTGATTCACGTTGCTTCCAGGATTGCAAAGGACCATGACAAGCACTCTACGAAACAAAATCTTACTCTGAACTGACTAGCCATTTTTTTTCCTCATTTTAAGGCTCTTTTCTTGCAACGGAGGAGCATTTCAGAAGACCCTGATAATGCACCAAGGATAATCAGTATATGAAGAAGCTCAATACAATTAAGCATACTCCTATAAAATATTATTTAAAGAGGCTTGTTGTAGGCAGTCTAGCACTTCAAATGTAAAACTCTTCTGGGAAAAGGGAAGGTTATATTTGAAATGACAAAAAGAAAACACCTTTAGATTTCACAGGTTTTTTGTTTATTGGTTGGTTTTGTTTGTTTTAATGCCATGTTACCTATGTTACACTTTCAAAAGGAGGAGGAACTGATTTTAGGACTAGGTTAGCTCAGTCTTCTTTCTGTAGACTGCTTGTATATTTGGAATCAAAATGATAAGCTGTTTCCTTGGTTTAATGCGAAACTGGGGGGAAAAACTAGAGGACTTCATTTTATCACTGTAGTCAGCACTGGTTATTTTATTCTTGGCTTTATGTGATCAGAATAGAGCAGAAACAACACTCTGAAGCTAAGGACATTCTAAGGTTTACGGACAATTCTTATTGACTGGAAACAACGTATCTTATATGGTGGGGTTTTAGCTTTTGAGGTGTAGGATTTAGGAAAGGGAGGAAGGATCATATTACAGCTCAAATCAGTACTAGACTGATGTTGCAGTCCACATGTGGATCTCCAGCATGGCCTTTCTGAGCCTGCCCTGGTGCTGAGAAGATGGCCAAGGAAGCTGGGGTACTTGGGCCCATTCAGATACAGTGGGTGTTGGGATGCAGAAGCAAGCAGCTCAGCCATGGCTACCTTATCCTCTGCTTTTCAATTCATTTAATGAGCAAACACACTGTCCAACACTTGGTCTCTTTCTGTCCCCTTCTCCAAGTGATTTCATTTGTTTAAAATCCTAAAAGGTGGTATAATGTCTTATTGAAACCCTGTAATGTAACGGGTGGTAGTGGATTAGATTCCTTCATTTCCTTTCAGTAATCCTAAATGCAGCTATCTCTGGTTCCTTAATCTCCTCTAGAGTCGGATTACCACCCATTTGAGCAAGTGTAGCTGGAATTAGGAGATGACAAGGATGCAAAGAAAGTGCCAAGAACCTGAGGTGACCAAGATGTTAGGGTGTTCCTGGACCCCCACAGCTGCTGGGGTCCCCCAGGGCCCCTGGTCCCCCGCACAGACCTTCCTTTCTTCTCCCTACAGTTCCACATCAGGAAGGGCCACCGCTGGGTTGCTTTAGTGCTTCATTTGCCTCATGACAGGCTTCTGCCAGCCCTGTGGGTGTCAGACTCTGACATGGCCAGGCTTGACATGATCTGTCATGCACAGATGGGGGTGTGTGTATATGTATATATATATATATACATATATAAAAATAAATAACTTTTATATATACATATGTATGAGCATATATATATATATACACACATACACATGGATGTTCCTCTGTTGGGAAAGAAGAACCAACATACAATATCTGCTGAAATGTGGAGAGAGTACAACCACGCTTATACTTTTCTCTGTCTGCCTGGAAAAAGTAATCCCACATGAAAACACATGTATGCTTTAAACAATCCCTCATATTTGATTGAAATTGAATATGCCACCATGTACATTTAAGATTGAAGCTTTATTTTTAAAGGCCTGTAATCCTTTCAAGGAGATTTTGTTGATTGAAGACTTCATTGGGAAGTAATTGTGGATTGTACAGCCCTGACCTTTGCAGGAAACAGGGTGCAGGTCTGCCCAACTTAAAAATACTGTGCATCCATTTCTTGTGAAGCTCCTGCAGACTAGCAAAGTATGCATGTAAGTTCAGAATTTAATTAAAAGGTTATAATCGGTGGCTCAATTGTCAAAGTTGGGGACATGGTATTTTTATAATGCGTAAAATACATGATTTAAATATACTTTATCAAAAACTGCATAACCAAACGCCCTCCCAAAAAAATAAAAAAGCAAATTAAGGCCAGGCCTTCTACACAAATTGGAGGCAGCTAAATGCTCTTTTGTGCCTGCAGCTCTAAGGAGGCTGTGATGCATGCGAAGGAAAGTGACTGACTTAACTCATTGGGATTCAGGGAACGACCTGCCCTCTTTTGAAAAAAAAAAAAAAAATGGAAGAAGAAGGAAAGTAAGTGTGTATGTGTGTGTGTGTGTGTGTTCATGTGTCTGTGTGTGTGAGAGAGAGAGAGAGGAGGGGGAGACTCACACAGTCCTGCTTTCCTGTGCTGAGAGCTGCTGGTTCCCAAGCAGAAAGTATTAGGAGAAACCCAGCATCTTGTCTCTTCGCTGCATTTACACAATGAAATCACTCCTATTTTCATTCCTGATAACTGGCCGGTTTTGCCTGCATCCACTCCGAGCCACGGACGATGGGAAGAAACAAGTACTTAAAAAAAAGCAGACAAAAACAGTATACATATACGAAAAGAAAGAAAAAGAAAAAAGAAAAGGAAAATAAAAAAACCACGCTGGGGTGAGGATTACTCACTTTAGCGCTGGCTGTAAGTACAAAATTTCTTGCTGCATTTCAGAGGGACAGTGAGAGGCTCTTGCGGATTAGGTTGGGGATGTTTGGGTTTGGTTTGGTTCTTTGTTTTTCCCACTATCTTTTTTTTCATTGTTATTATTTTTACTTTCAAATATCACCCGCTCTTTATCAGTCTTCTGCCGAGTTAATTGAATAAGAAAATAAAAGCCAAGGGAGGGAGCGCGGCAGGCGGCTGAGCTGAGCCCAGCTGAGCCGAGCCGTGCCGTGCCGAGCCGAGCCGTGCCGTGCCGAGCCGAGCCGCGCCGAGCCGAGCGCGGCGGCAGGGCAGCAGCCGGAGGCGCGGAGCTCCCGCGGGCGCGGGGGAATGCCGGGTGCTGGCAGAGCAGGGGGCAGAGGGCTATATTCGACATCAATTATGTGGCTTCAGATGGGCTGAAAATGCATTTTATCTTTTTTTTTTTTTTTTTCCTGTCACGGGGGTGGGAGCACCCCTGTGTGTACACTCTTCTCCTCTGGCAGTGTGGCCCTGCTCGAGTTTCTGTGGTACAACGCGAGTCCACCCAGCTTGAAGGAATGCGGTGGCCAAACCGGCTTTCTAGCTGGTTTGGGTTTGGGGGATTTCCTTCCTCCCCCCTCCTCAAGTGTACATGTGATAGGGGTACTTTTCCCTGGCAGGATTTGATTTAAATAAACTAAAATCAAAACTGTCTCCCTTTTGCCTAGCCTGGTCGCTTTTCTCCCCCTCCCTTTCCTCCTTTCTTTCTTTCTTTCTTTCTTTCTTTCTGTGTGAGCGCTCCTGGGAAAGCGGATCGGCTAGAGGGGAAGGCTTTTGAAATCGTGGGGGAAAATGTAAGAGAATTCAGAGGGTCCGGGCTTTCTTTGTGTGGTGCTGAAGCCGCGGAGCTGCTTTGTGCTTTGGAAGGAGAAAATGGCGAGTCCTATTGTGTTTAGGCCATTTTCTTCCGGTACAAGGGTTTTCCCCCAAATCCTAAATACTTCAGGACTCTTTTGAAAGAAGTCTCCCAGCCCACGAAGTGTGAATGGCTGCAGCTCTGCCTTTTCCCCTGCCGGCAGTACCTCACATTTAAGACAGCCCACACATTTCTCCTTGCAGGGCTAGGGCACAGTCCCTAAAGCTGCTGTATTCAGAGCTTCTTGCGTTGGAGCGGCTATTTCAGCTGCTCTTAACCCACGTTATTCAGCTCAAGGAGTAGGTTATGCGAAGAGGGGGACGAAAGAAATAATAATCCAAGACCTGTCCTTGCTTTAAAATGCTAAGAAGGGGCAACGCTAGCCAAAGCAGAGAGGGGAAAGATTATCTGAGAAAAACCCTTGTGAACTGTTGAGCGATGGTCTGAATTTTCCACTAAATTATTTAAACTTTATGTATACATACATGTACGTGTATGTGAGACAGCGTGTATGTATGTGCCTATGCATGTAGCCACATAGCAAGAAAGAACATTAGGCTTGCAAAGAGATTGCATACACATAGTGTGTGATTTTAGAGTGTATTAAGCCACTGTGTGTAAGTTTTTCCTGCCATAATATGCAATTTAAAAAATAGTTTGGAATGTTGTCAGTTCTTTTCAGGTGAGCCAGCAGGCAGCTACTCAGATACTGAAAACCACCTCTGAATTTCCACATTAGTCCGTTTAAAGAAACAAATGAAAGTCCAAGTTTTAAAGACCGCTGCCTGATATTAACCACTTTTCGCTATCATGTGGGCTTTCCCAGGCGTCAGGGATTAAAAGCACTTTGAAACAGGAGAGCTATGAAATAAAATCTGAGAAAGGTAAATTCCTGGACACCCTATCTCGCCTCCTTCCAAATGCTGAATGAAAAATATAAATATTAATACTAATAAAGCACAGGAGGTTTTGGAAGTGTCCTAAGAGGGCCGGAGGGCTTCCTGGCCTCTCCGGCAGCTGGCAGCGCGGGCGCGGAGGAGCGCGCAGTGCCCTCACACCGCGGAGAGCAGTGCTGTTCAGCCGCCGGGCGGTCAGCACCATGGACAGAGGCCGCGTGCGTGGCCGGGGCCAGGCTGGCGGTCACCCTGCGAAGAAAAGGGCGTGAATCAGGGTGCCTACCCCCAAAACGGATGGGAACTGATCTGACATGCCTTTCTTGTATTTCCTTCCTTGTGGCTGCTCAAGTTTCCACACAAAAGACTTGAGAAATTGCGTTTATAATTCGCCGGCATGAGAGGAAACTCCATTAAAATGCCTTGCTAGTGACTTCTCACTGCCCGCAAAAGCAGCAAATGGATCTCTCCCTTCTGCATAAGGTTGCTTTTTTTCCCCTCAACTCCGAGCCAAAAATAAGTCTCCTGCTCGCATCAGCTGAATGACAGTGGTGTAAATTAAATTGATTTTATCAGTGACCAAGTTCCACAATTGGAAAAATTAAATGCCACTTTGACAGGCAAGGATAATATGGAACAGATCTATAAAACAGCTTCCTTGAACAACAACAACATCAACATCAACCCAACAGAAGCCTAGGTGCTGGTGAACCCTTCTTCTTCATCCTGCTGTATTATGTCACGTCATTTAGTTTGCCTTTCTGCAGCACCCAGATGACAGAAACCATTGTTTGATGCAAAGGTACTAGCGATGATGAGTCATGGACTTTATGCCACAGCAAAGGCAACAACCATGGGTCTCAGGCATATTTCTTTTTTATTTATTATTTATTTTGATCACGCTTCTAATTGGATTCCCCTTTCAGATGCACTTTGCAGCACTTCCAACCCACCCCACAGCTCCAGAACAGCTATTATGAAACTCAGAGCTGAGCTCCAGGAATGACAAGCTAGTGTGCTTCCACCTAAGAATTGCACAAACGCGACCTCCAAGTCCTTCAGCCACAAAAAAAAAAGCCCTACTTTTGTGCCTCCCGCCGGCCCCCCAAGGCGAGAGAAGGCCTTGAGCGACCTCCGCGCTCTCTGCCTGAGCCAGCCCGGCCTGGCCCGGCTCGGCTTGCTGCCCGCCCGAGATGCTGCCTGCCGCAGGGCCCTCTCATAGCTCCGCGGACGCGGGAGCCGGTTGTCCCCTCAAGGCCAGCTTCTGGGAGCCGCTCACCCCCGGGACGGGCATAGCGGGAACAAAGCCCTCAGGGGGCTGGCCCTACCGCACTCCCAGCCTTGTGCTGAGGTCCAGGGTGGGCCGGATCGGAGGTTAGGGAGGCGCGAAGCCGGGGGGGCGCGACGGTGCCGCAGTGAGGAGGGGTCGGCTGCCATGAAGGGAGGGTGGCCTCTGGGTGAGCCGGGAGCGGTCTCCTCTTCCTCGCTATGACTGTACAGATTCATGTGACATTGAGGTTGGGGAGGTGGGAGGACGGCGGGGGGAAGCGGGGGGAGCGGAGCCGGAGGGAAGGGGGAGGGTTGAACTTTCTGCTGGGATCGGTTTTTCACACCTGTCTCTCCAGACGATGCGAGAGGGCGTTTTGGGAGAGAGCAGCTCGGCGGGGTCCCCTCCGAGCAGGCTCCCCTCGACCTTGCAGGGACCCGGCCGAGCGGCGCGGGGCTGGGATTGTGCCGGGTTTCAAGGACACGGAAGATGATCAGGACTTTGGGAGCCAACATCTGCCTGGCTGGTGACGTCAGCAACCCCGTGTAATCCTCTTGTACGGAAGGCAGATGCCTTATTTGTTTGGCTGGAGAGGCATTAATCCCTAATTCTGGAGCAGCAAGCGAGGGGGAGAGACCGGACCGCTTCCTACCCCCCAAAAGGAGCTAGCAAGGCTCTCCTCCTCTCTGCGCTCCGCAGCTCCGACTGGGTGGAGGAGCCGCCAGCCTTCAGCAGGTTTGACCGTTTTGGCTTTTATTATGATTTTTAAAGTATTTGGAGTGGGTTGATAGTGCTTATTTTTATTTGGATGCTTGGATTTCTCCCCATGGATTTCACTCTTTGCTCTCTTGCGTTCTTCAAGACGAGAAAGAAGGAAGAACTGCCCTCCCCCCCCCTTTTTTTTTCTTTTTTTCCTTATTATTTTATATATATATATATTTTAATTTTAAACTTCCCTCTACGTTTGCTCTTGGGGGGTTCTGCAGTGGCGGGCAAGGAGGTTGCTCTCTGCGGTTCCCCGCGGCTGGCCGGTTCCCACCGCGCTGCAGAGACCCAGGTACCCTCTTGCCCTGGCGCTGCGGTGATGGGCGTTCCGTCTTGTCCCTCCTCGGGTGCGGAGTGAGCAGTCCAGAGGCTTGGGTCTGGCCGGCCCCAGCTCCGCGTCAGTCCGTGTGCCCCCCCTTCCCTTCCCTTCCCTTCCCTTCCCTTCCCTTCCCTTCCCTTCCCGTCCCTTCCCTTCCCTTCCCTTCCCTTCC
>JARCZZ010017608.1:0-14446 GCA_030323915.1 Brotogeris chrysoptera
ATTATTATTTGTGGTAGCAGCAGTGGTTTGTGTTATACCTTAGTTACTGGACTGTTCTTATCTCAACCTGTGGGAGTCACGTTCTTTTGATTCTCCTCCCCATCCCTCCAGGAGCGGGGGAGGAAGGGGGAGGGGGAAGTGAGCAAGCGGCTGCGTGATTCTGAGTTACCAGCTGGACTCAAATCATGACACTTTTTAATCTGGCTGAGCCAAGAGAGAAGGCCCTCATGCAGCCCCTACAGAGGCTCCATCACACTCTTCTTCTAAGAATTGACACAAATTGAACGATTTTGGGTTACTTTAGGCACACCCATTAATCAGTTTAGTTTCTGTAAATCATTCTGGTTGGCACATCCCAGCTGGGACAGTTTGGTTCCAACTTTCCCCAGCTTTGGTTTCCAAGTTCTAAAATACAAATCTTGGCGACTTATATGTACTCCAACATGAGATATCATTTCAGGCAGAGCTTGGAGAACTGTAGGAGACTATTTCCGTTAACATCGCCACAGTCCAGACTCAGGGCCACAATATTTTTATGGTTCTGGGACACTTGAGAGCAGATTGGTTACTCTGTTTTCTGGGTTGTCTTACCCAGGTTCCAGCAGCCTGTGGAGCTCCCATATATCTACTTTGAGATTTTATTTCACTTTTAGCATTCTTCTTTATTTGTGTGTACAGGGAGCAGAAACCGAGCAAGAGTGCTATGAATAATCTGCTTCCCAACTGTCCTGGGTTCAGCAGTAGCAGTCATTTTTTGCTCCTTCTTAGTAGCTGGTGCAGTGCTGTGGTTTTGACTTTCAGCCTGGGCACAACGCTGATAACACCAGTGTTCTCAGTTACTGCTTGGTAATGTTTTGGTCTGACCAAGGACTTTCTGAGTCTGATGCTCTGCCGGGGAGGAGGGGAAGCCAGGAGGAAGCAGAGACAGGACACCTAGCCAAAGAGTGGCTAGGACAACTAGCCAAAGAGGTATTCCATGCCACAGCACATCATGGCCAGGATGTAAAAACTGGGGGCAGGAACCTGGAAGAGGGCAGTTCACGACTCAGTCGTCGAGTGGTGAGCAGTTGTACTCTCTTATATTATTATTGGTGGTAGCAGTAGTGATTTGTGTTATGCCTTAGTACACAAAGGTATCAAGGGCAGCAGAGATGGAGAAACACCTCTCCTCAGTGCAGTGCGGCAGACTCAGGAGGTTCACAGCACATAAAATCTCCATCCCATTTTCCACAGGCAGGAAAGGACTCCCAGGCACTTTGAGGGACTTTTAAAGGCTGCAGACTTCACCAAGTAGTACCAAAAGGCATCCTGTTGGCTTCACAGGCAGAGTACAGTGTTGGAAGCAATATGGATGACATATTTCAAAGGAGAAAAGGTGTACAGCCTATTCCCTCCCTGCAAGGGAGATCATTCTGTGCCAATTTAAGCAAAATTGTTCGAAGAGCAAAGCCTGTTTTCATGTCTAGTTCTGCTATTTAAATCACTTTTATGGGATGCCACTGTCAGTCACTGAGTTTAAATATTACCACAGTAGCATTACAGTGAAATGACTGCTGAATCCATAAAAAATTAAGGAAATATAGTTCTTATTATACAGTGATATTTGGAATTGATCCCTTAGGCTTTCCAGTCACCTCAGTTTTGTTTTATTCACCCATGGATGGAGTGTGGTGCAAAGTAGTTTGAATGCAGATACCAATCAGTTGTAATCTAATTTTAGATGGACCACAAGCAAACTGAGAAAATAAAGACAAGCAGGGGCATCATGTTGACATGATGTTGTGCCTATGTTATATCGTATCTCTGCTCTGCCTAACTAGGAAAAATACTCTCTTAAATTGTTTTATGTATAATATCAATAATAAGAACAATAGGGGGGAAACTTGGGCCCTGCAGGGGTATGGAGAATAAATTTATAGAAAAAAAGTGTGTAAAGAATATACTATCTCTTCTTGGCCTCACTTGTAAAATGCTAAACTAAAAGCCAATAAGCATATGAAAAGCATAGAATAAGCAGCATGGATGTTTTACATGTTCATGTTAACACGGATTTGTCTCTGAGGCCAAAATCCAATTTTTCTCTGACTCCTCAAGCAAAGAGGCTAGCGTTTGCTTGGAAGAATTGTGGATGAACAAAGAGATGGTGGCGATCAGCAGGTAGTTACATCCAATGCAGTGCACAATTTTCTGCAACCTCACTTCATGCTGTAGTCCTAATTCATTTCAACTGCTTTCACCTGCTATTTGCAATTATGATGTTCATGATGTTCTCTTTCATTTCTACCACTATGAGCTCTTACAGTTGACCAGTCCCTCCCCTACTTAATCCAGCTCACAGTGCTCCATGAAACAGGTCCTTAAGTCACAACCTCATCGCAGCTCCCAGTGCTGAGAGACATCATCGCTGAACTGCTGGTTGTGCTCCCCACAGCCAAAATCTGACTCCCCCAGGTAGTAACGTCCTTAGTGCCCAGGAGTACCTTTGAGTACTTGAAACTTCAGCCTCTGCTCATTCCTCTGGGAGGGCTGTTGGTCACTATAAGGGATACATCTTCTACCTGCCAACCCATGAGAGTGATTTTCCCACAAATCAGAAAGGCTCAAGTGCCTTAATGTGCCTTTAGACCTGACTGAAATCAGAGGCCTTCTTTGGTCTTTTAGTGAATTTGCCTCTTACTTCTTTATTGAGTCACCCATGGCTGTAATTCCTCTGTCCTGACTCAAACAGCTTTCTTTGCTTCCAAAACACAAAAAACAGAGTTAGAGGCATGCCTAAAATTCAAGACCCAGTTAATACAGGATGCTACCACAGTGCATTAAGAACAGTCAATCTGAGACCTTACCAGACCTACTGAAATATGTCTACCATAACATGCAAGAGAAGTTACATTACCACAGGGACTCAACTTCAGGAAACACTTCAGAACTGGTATTTTTCTAACACAAAGAAGAGCATTGAGATGGTTCAGCAGTCAAACCCCATGGATTTGGGATAAATAGATAAAGAGAAGAAATGACCAACCTAAATGTTCATCATGGCTTCACTACTAGCACTCCATATTTCATTTTTCTCTGCAGATACCAGTTTGACCATTAATGCTGACTGCTGGTACCCTGAGAAACCAAACAGCCAAAACAGAAACTGAAAAGAAAACAATACTACAGCCCTGAGAAAAGGTTTCTTTAGTTAAAAAGGAAAAATATCCAACTAAAAAGTGAGCTGTAATTTTAAAATTTAATCACAAATGGAAAAATTATGGCTATTATCTTAAGGAGCATAAATCAGCAACAAGGAAGAGCAGACGGCTTGAGAAAGGAACCTAAACATATCGATGAAAATTCTATGACTTGTAGAATAATAAGAAGATGGAAATTTAATATAATTGCAATGATTTTACATTCCAGCAAGGTTTTAGGTTTCATAACAGATGAGGATGGAAAAAAAATGTTAAACATGATGCAGAAAATACAGAAATAAACAGCAAACATTCCTGTTCTGCATTTTAAATGATGCAAAATTGGTTCATCTTTTTATAGCAACATGGCAACATTTTCTATTCCAGCAGTAACAGATTTTAAACAGCCATCAAATGTAAACATTTAATCGTGAGATTGAATAATTTGCTCTCCAGTTCATTAAAACAATTAGCAAAGATTCCTCTGATACAGCCATGTTCCTTTTGAATCATCTGTGTTAATGAGGAAGCCTCAAAGGAACCTCAAGAAATTCAGGATCACCCCAGTACTGAGCAGGTTTCATGGGGCTACCACAGTATGCACCCCCCAATACCTACAGGCTGCATTCTCATCCCTGCTCCTTCCATTTTGATGAGAAAAGGCATATCTATATTATTTCTTGGCTTTGAAAGCTCTTTGCTGTCAATTTGTTTGATTTCCCTGGTCTCCAGCCCACCTTGGAGGATGCTATTTGTTAAATGGATCCTACTTGAGAGCTTGTGAATATGTTTTGATTGGATTTGATTATCATATATGAACCTCAGAATACTTGGGCTGGCCAGGAATATAAATACAATTATTAGTAGTAACAAACATCAGGCAGAGCTGCACTGACCCATTGCAAAGCCCTCTTCAGCCCCAGCCACACAACTGCTTTAGCTGTGCTTCCTTTCCCAACATTTGTGATGCTCTTTGGAGGAAAAGCTCTACCATCTTCACCCAGAGTCCAAGTCTGCATTTTCAACACCCTCTTGCTTAAATTATGCCAGCCCATCTGCAGGCATAGCTAATCCTCTTGTTATCTAGCAACTGGTAGCTCAGATCTGCTCCGCTGTGCTTAGCATTATACAGATCAGCCAAGTATCAGTGTAGCATCACTGAGGAGAATCTAGATTGTGGGGGTTTTTTTCCCCCATGCTTCCTTCATTTAAAACTTAAAATACATGCTGGAAATAATTTCAAGGGCTGCTGAGCACTGCCACTGCAGGAATGCAAGGGGCTTTCAACATTAAGACTAAAAGACAGAAATTTGCAAGTGGTTGCCTTTGAAATTAGATTTTGAGGCTGAATTCAAAGAATTCAGAAAGTAACAGAAAAGAATGACAGACGGTAACAAAAGCTCTTCCAGCTTGCTGGTTCTAGCCCACTGTGTCTTATCCCAGAGCCTTGGCCCAACTGAAAGGGTCCAACTGACAGCCTGCATGGGGTTGGCATCAGTGTTGGACTTGCATCAGCGTCAGCCAGGGGAGGCCAAGCCAGCACCACAAACTCACTGCAAGGCCAGCAAAGCCACTCAGAGGGGAAGGTGCAGTTCAGCTCATGTTTGCTCAATACACAAATGGACGTCCAGATTTCTTCAAACCAACTCACCAGCAGAGTGAGGATGGGGAGAGATCACCTACAGCATCTCTGTCCCATCAAGTCCTGGATTACTCAAGACAACCAGGAGCCACCAGATGCGGTTGCACATCTTGAAGTGTTATTTACCATCTCTTTTTTCAGTAGCACAAAGAGGCCTACAGCAGGAGCTAGACCTGCCTCTGTTATGCTCTTTACAGGATAAATCTTTCCACAAAGCATTGGCACTCAGACTAGCCAAAGTAGATCAGAATTATTATAGGCCAGATGGTACACCAGGAAAAAAAGCAATGAGGAACCTACTAAAGTGTGCAGAAGTCTTCTGTGGCAGAAACAGACTAAAGCCAGATATTCTCAGCCGCAGCTTCAACACAGACACTCTTTACAATCCATTTATCTAAACTGCTCCATGCTCCTGATTCAGAGAAAATTCCAGGAACAAACTTGCCAACAAAGTTTTAAGTTGAAAAGCAGGTATTCTTTATTGCAGCACTGGGAGGCATGAGGGATAGATGAGGGATAGCTCCTCCTAACATGCATCCCCATATTGCCACACAGGCCATCCTTATACAGTCACTTGGGCATACATACATGTTCATGAGGCTACACATGAATTACATCATTTTCCAGAAAGTTTCATGCATACATACAAAATGTGATGGTGGTCTTTGAGAGTCCTTTACTTCTTCCAACGATCTTCATAACTGCTGGCAGTCTTTGGAACTCCAGCTTAATTAACATCACAGACATAGCAATCATCCTGTCCCTGTACTTATCAGTTAGTTTAACTGCTCCCATCCTGAACATCTGCTGGTCTGGGATGCTCCCCTGTAGATATCTACACCAGCTTAATGGGTTCATTAACATCACAAACATAGCAATCATCCTGTCCTTCCACCCATCAGACAGTTTAACTGTGCCCATCCTGGACATCTGCTAGTCCCAGACACTCCCCATCCCCAGGTCCTGTTTTTCTATTGTTTTTCCCACATTTTTTGTACTAAGGTCCTAAGGACCCAAAACCATGTGAACTACCTTCAAGCACCAGTTATTTTCCATTACAAATCCACCAAACCCAACCTTACCCAGAACTGATAACATTTGGTGCCTCCTCATCTCACTCCTCAGTCTTCCGAGGCACAATAGTGTCACATCTTCTATTAAATAAAAAGAAAGCAGCATTGTATCAGAAAAGGAGATGGTAGTGTAACCACGGAACTGAAACAGACTCTGTAATTAGGTAATCAGTTATAACTGTGAAGTTTTGTTACATATGCTGCTATGTTATCACTGTATAATCCCTTCCCAAGAGGTCAATATGGTATCAGGAAGAATGTCTAAAGTAAACAACCAAAAATAGGTATTCTTTCAAGATAAATGATTGCAATTATGTTGACAAGAAAATGAGGAGAAAAAAAATCCCAATATAGGTGAAGGGTAATTCCAGCAGGGGGAGACTGAGAACTGACTCAATAGCCCTCTACTCAAATTACACTGCAGACTCAATTTAGAACAATAGAAGTTTGTGCGCATGTACAGAAATCAGCATATGGTATGTGTTTGTTGTGACCAATCAAAACTGGAATATAGAATGGAATGTATGAATATGTAACAATCTTATGGATAAATACCTGAATGTTTTGAACCCTGGTTATGCACGCTTGGAGGAGAGATCCCCCATGCATCCAGCACTGTAATAAAGAATGCCTCCCTTTTAACACTGCATTGGTGTTACGAGGTTTTTCTTGACCAAGGTTTGTCAGTAACAGTATCAACAGTCTTTGTCCAGCATGTTGTTTTTCACTCTTTGTACTAGCTTCCATTAATGTAATACATTTCTAAATGACAAATTTCCACTTTTCATCTTCCTGTAACCTAAATGTAGCTTATTGACATCTGCTTCTGTGTATTTCCACTTCTACACAACGAATGAAGGAGACGTGCCAAGGCATCCTCATGGAAAGGTCACTTAATTTTGGTTTGTAAAGCCAAATCTCCTGCAATCTCCGTAATTACCTCTCAATATTACATAAATAGCAAAATTAGGCCACATTATTCTCATTTACCACAAAATTAAAGGAATTAATTAAACATGGGGAAAGTGCTGATGACTGCCAAATTGTTACTTCAAATGTAAAAACAAATTCAGGAATGATATATAGAGAGAAGAAAATCAGCTTTCCATCCAGCAACTCAGTGAACTGTTGCAAGGAAGACTGCAAATAGCTATCAATCAGTGTGCCAGGCTTCTTCCATCTGAACACTGGGACAAGAGAAAGGGCTTTGAAACAATCACCTTGTTTTTCGCTTTTGCAAAACAGAAAAGGCCCTGGGGACTGGTAACAACAGGCTTCAACAAGAATGGTTCTTTCAAATTTTGATTTGTCAAAGGACTGCTGCTCTGTAATTAGCATGAATGTGTATAGCTCAATATCTCAAAGGAGCAAAGAGGGTGCAAACATTTGGAGACAAACTGTGACCACAGGAAAACTAAGCAGCTTGTCTGATAATACAGAGACTTTCCAAAGTGCAGGAGCCAGGGTTGGAAAAATAGGGGAAACCTGAACTAAGCATCAAAGAGCTTTGAAACTTCCAAACTCTTCTCCTGTTCAAATGAAAACGCATCAACAGGCTGAAGTTACACTCATAAGACAAATGCATTACTGCAAACACTGAAAGACACTTGCAATTACAGCTGCTCTGGGACAATGAAGTATATACTGTTCCTTAAATAAACTGAAAAAATGATAACCTCTTAAAACTGTCATGGTGTAGTAGAGAGATCTTCATATCTTTCTTAATGAGATTTTTATTGCCAGTGTGAATTTGTCTTGAACTGAATTTTTGTCTTGGGAACTCCGAATTGTATTAAACCAAGTTGTTCCTCATACACATGCAGGCTTGTACACATTTTTTGCTGTGAAAATGGCTCCTTCTGGCAAACTGAAAGCAATGGAAGCTCAATTTAATTAACTGCCTTCTTAAATATGCTGTTATTCTCCTAGCTCAGTGCTGGAGTTACATTTACAAAGGGAACAGATAGCAATAATTATTTTGGGCAGTAGTTAGTCAATATTAGTTAATGCCTGAGTGTAATTGAGAGGAAATTAAGACAAGCGTAGTCTTTGAGGGTGGGGGGGAACAAAGATTATGTCAGTCTACAGCATATAGACACCACACTTGTATGTTCCTTCTTGGGCTGGAATATGTAGAAAGTTTTAGCTAAAAAAGCAAACATTTACCCTGTGCTCTGGAACGAGAGGGGTTTAATGACAATCACCATAGATTTTCATTCTTAAAAAATTGATTTTTCAAAATAACTTTTAACAACTATCTTCTCTGAGTTTCTATGTCCTTTCAATACAGCCACTGCTGTATTACTCATCAATGAAAGGAGCACTAAGCTAAACAGCTGAGAAAGCTGCATCAAAGGATCCCCAGCTTGTGGAGTGCAAGTTGCTTGAAAAGATTTTGCAGTGTCTGAGAGCCCATGCATGGGCTTAGGACATGGGGACCTGTTCCAATGACATTTTCATGGATCTCTAAAATGAGCTAATACTTTCCAGTGCCCATCTTAAGACTGAACATGATTCTTCAAACTAAGCAACTCCCCCATAGCCCTTTTCATGGTTCTGAATGTACTATTCAAATTAACTCTCAGAAGAGATTAATTGCATCACTATGTAGATGCTTCTATTTAGAATTAAAGAGGCCTTAATTCAATTTACCTTAATCCACTTTCAAAGTAAAGTAAATTATAGCAAATTAAGACTTCACTAGTTTTGAATGTTCACACTTAGGTTAAACACTGTTTAACCAACTCTCTTTAAATGCATGCATTTACTCAATTGTCATTACTTTCCCTTTATGTCACCACAACCACGTTCCACCTTCTTTAGGCTTGCAAGTGTCAAACTGTCTTTGTCAATGCAGACTGCAGGGTAAAGGTGGTTCTGAGATTAGTTTATTGCTCCAAGCAATAAAAGACAGTGTTTTGAGATTCACATTTCCAACAAAGGCTTTCTCCACCCCTCTGGACAAGCCCAGAGGGTGTGTGATAGCTGAAGATTGTGCCCAGACAATCAGCATCAACCTCACTAGTATCTTGCACTGACAGCTGCTATGCTAAACAGCTTCTGGCTCCAGGGCTCACTCGCTTGCTGTGCTGCTCCCTCCTTGGTCCTCAATCTCCTGTAAACAAGCTGTCCTCCTCTGCTTCCAGTAAGAGCAGGATGCACCAGCGCTCACAGCACCCTTCTCCCAAATACATCTTTGTCATAGAATTCCACACTGGTTTGGGCTGGAAGGGACCTTAAAACTCATCCAGCTCCAATCCCCTGCCATGGGCAGGGAGAACTTCCACTAGAGCAGCTTGCTTCAAGCCCCTGTGTCCAACCTGGCCTTGAATAATGCCAGGGATGAGACAGCCACAGCTTCTCTGGACACCCTGTGCCAGCGCCTCAGCACCCTCGCAGGGAAGAACTTCTGCGTAAGAGCTCATCTCAATCTCTCCTTTGTAAGGCTTCCTTTAAGCTTGCCTTGAAATCATGGGTTTTTCACCGCACTTAATGGCTGGTTAAGCAGCATCACTGTAGTCAAATGCAGGAAGGTATCTAATCTGCAGCTGGCAAGTTAATGCGGTTTGAGTAGCAAGACACCGACAAGCCAGAAAGTATCCAAGCTCCATTGGCGCTACTACCTCCTGTGCTATTTCCGCACCAAGCAGAGCTCCACAGCAAATCAAAGGACCCCCAGGGTACCCATTCAACAAGGAACAAATTCTCACTTCAGCCATTATGTAAACCAAATGCTAAAATCATTCTTTCGTTCCTCTGAGGTATTCATACTACTAATGCAAAGTACACAAACTTCATAATGAAGTAAAATATTATTTAGTGACACTTGCAAAGTGCCAGGAGTTTATTGACTGCATCTGTGGGAGACTAGCCATGCTCACAGAGCTGTGGGTGTCCTTTTGCCAAAGTTCAGACAAAAAGTGTTTTCATAAATTCATCCTAAAATTAATTCATTACAATAATCCTAAATTAATTTATGACAAATCTAATGCCTTTGTTCTTCTGCTGGCATTATCCTCAGCTGAAAGAGCACTTCCCCACCCGCTTGGCTTTTGCCCATTTATGTGTTCATAGGAAGCAATCTCTTAGGTTTTGTTTTCTCTTGGCTAAGGAGGTCAAGCTGAAGCTTAAATCTATTTCTAGTTAGGATATTCTAGCAGTTCCTATTAGTTTTTAAATAGAGCTAAGGTAATGTGATAGCAGCCACTGTTTTTTCCTGCTACAGGCACAAAACTAGAAATATGAACACCAGGTAAATGAAATATCTACAGGATGGTTAACACAGCAACTCAGAGGTCACTTCTGTGCAACCAGGTAGGATGGTTGAATAGAAGCCAAATTCAGCCTTCTTGAAACAGAAAGAAGCCTGCCAAGCAGATGTACCTTGCTAATGTAAAACATCTGTATCCAGAGGAAGATATTTACATTCTTATTAGCTTTGCTTTCCAATTAAAAACTTTCTAATGCTTTTGAAATGCAGTGTTATCATTGAACACTGGCTATCTTGGATGGGCAAATGGACTGCAGGATGCTGTAGAGTGAGATTACAGCAGCGCAATCTCAAAGGGGAAAATTAGAAGATTCCCAAAGGACATACACTGGACATACACTGAAGTCTGGGAAGTAAGTAGAGATGCACAGACACCAGCAAACCACAGTGTGCAGAGGCAGCTGTATGATGATGCTATTTCCCCATCAGTGAAGTTGAGAGCAACAAAACAGCCTATGAAAGGCTAAATTCCCATTAGCTTGCAGGGGCAAAATGCTGACCTCTTCAACTCCAAGCCTACCTGGGTGCAATAATTGCTCCAGATGAGCAGCAGGTAGTTAAGGGCAGTCACAGCCATGAATTCATAACTTGGAGCAGGGCTGTGCTTCACACAGCAGCATTGCTCTCTCAGCTCCACCACTGTAACACAGACAAAAATGTGCCATTAAACATGTTACTCCACTCAGTAGTGCCATATATAAAAATGTTTTTCCAAGATACAATTCACTACAAAAAGAGTTGAGTACATTCCTCTGTCACAGCATGAAAAAAATATGGGTAGTTAGATTCAAAGAAGAAAGCCTGTGCCCTGCTTTCTGACCCTGGGTTTTGTTTATTGTTTAGATCCTAAACCGTATTTTTCTTGTTTACTCCTTCGATTATTTATTTAGACAGAAGAGATGGAGAAGGCTTCTCTGGTCTTGTTTGCGCCACCACTCGTGGTTGCTGCTGTGGGAATACTGCTAACAGAAACTACTAATGTTTTGTTAAAAATAATAAAGTACATCATTATCATAAAATAGTGAAGTGATCAAAAGGATTATTCTGTCATGCCCTTGTCTGAGTTTCAACTATAAATTAGAGCTCAGGTAAAAACAATCTTACTGTAGAGCATATAAAGTTTGGAAAAGCTGATCTATTTTGATATAAACTACACAGTTAATCTTGTATTTATATATTACAGAATACCCCACTCCCCAAAACTGGGAATATCACATATATATTTCTTTATACTGAACCTTTTCTTCTGCATTTTATAGACGCACAGGAGGCCGATTGGCTTAACTCTATTGACTTTCATAGTGCTGCTCTGGATCCATCTCCGCTCCCACTGAAATGAAAATCCTCCCCCTCTGCTTGCAACCCTTTTGACCAGGAGCACTGCTCCATCTGCTGGGCTCCCGCGCAAGAGACAAGGAAAAGGCTGAATATTCAGTGTGAGTGATAAATTCGAGGCATATTGATGCCTGGTACTAGGGCATTCAACCTGTCAAGTCAGCCAAAGCCAAGTGCAGGGTGTGGGCATTGTGAGTCTTTCTAAAACATGCACTGTCCTCGCTAGCATTGGGATGCAAGGCACGGCTTCACAAGGAGAAGTGGCTGCACACATAAACATTCCTTATGCATTATTATCATTCACAACTCCTGCTCCATGCTCCATGCAAGCACACACACCTCTGCTGATGCTCCCCAGGTACAATTCCAGGTTCCCTCATTCACCAAAATCCACAGACCCTCTGCAACAACCCATTTTGAACCATTCCCTTTGGTTAAAGCAGTGTTGATTTTTGCAGATAATTCTTTCTTATTTTTAATCCACATACTGATAGCTCTCAGTTACTACTAGAGACCCTCTTCCACTACCTGCTCTCTTTTACACCTTCTCATATATAGACATGGTAGAACAGCGTCAAAACAGACCTTACACACAGACAAACACATCTTCAAGCCCTTGGTCTTTCCAAAAGAGGCTGGTAGCATCTCGCCCAGCCCCTACACACTCATGCTCCTTCAAAAAGAAGTGAATTAGATGACTAAAATGGTGCCTTTTTCCAGCAATGCAACATGCTTTTGAATTTAAACTATCTGTTTAAAATCCCTTATTTTAAAAAAAGTCCTTATCTTGATTATTATTTAAAGGATATTCAAGTAAAAAATTAATTTGCATTTAACTTCTCTTTTTTATTATATTTTATTCTCTCCCTGCATTTCTAAGAGCTCAGCCAATGCAAAATATAAGAACTGACTTCCTGGGCTTTTTTTTTACTTTCTGACATATCATCACCTTGTAGTCAATTCACTTCAGGGACATTTTTCATTGCCATAAAGTGGTAACATCTAGATTGCAAATGCTGCACGGCAGTGCTCATTTATGTAAAGAATGTGCCTGCTTAAAATAAAGAAATGAAAGAACTTCATTTACAGAGGTGTTTTTGTTAACCCAGCAGGTAAGAGAGGCTGCGAACAATATCTAAATGTAGGGACAGCACAACCTGGTGACCTATCTGTAACACTCACGGATGATTTTAAACCCTCAAGTTTGGGATATAAATATTGCCAGATGGTTGGGGAGAAGCTCTTGCAGCAGCAGGAAGCATTTGCAGAAGCCTCTGCTTCCCACATTCAGCTGCTCAGGCTGTGGTCAAGCAGTGTGAGCACTGCTCATCACACTGCCACAGAAACCGAGATTATCCTGATCCTGAGCTCAATGATCCACAGGAGGAGAATAACAGGTGGCAAGTGAAGGGAGCTCAGAGATGATGAAGTGAACTGGTTTTATGTACCCAGGATGCATAGTGAAGTAGCAGTCTTAATACTTACCCCCTAGCATTAAGCATTATACTGATGGAGTGACTTTTTGGTCAGAAGCCATCTGCTGTTTCAGCAGGCAAGTCTAAAAGAATTTGCAAAGCTGGCTATCAAAACAGGAAAAGTTTCATTTGGCTGTGGGTGTTTTCATGAGGCACCTGGCCAGTAACAACACAGAGATGCGAAAGAAATCCCTTTCTGAAATAAGACAGAGTGTACAAGGCATGCTGCTGCTGAGGTCCCCAGTGGCATTTGCTCACATTAACTGCCCTTTGGGAATGTAGAAGGCAAAGGTCTGGTCTTTCTGGGATAACTAAAAAGGATAACTCCTGGTGTGTTTCCAGCTCTGAGATGGGCAGAGGTTGGGCTTGCTGGGTTTATGGATTTCAAATCTGGTAAAGAAAAGGGGTGATGAGGAATAAGAGAGAGCAAAACAAGGACAGCTTGGAGGCTAAGCAAAGATGGACCAGGGCAGGAAAGAAGGGTGGCAGGGAAGGCAGGGGACATGGGTTACAGGGCACTGCCGGTGACTGTAGCAGGAGCAGCAAGAAGCCAACCAGTGTCTGCCAACCCATACTGGCACCTGAGAAATGAGGTGCTGGGGGCCAAGGCACCCCAAGGACCTTTGAGTATACCTGAATTCTGCAGCAGCATGGCATCAGGAACATTCTGGAGGAGGAGTGGCAGGATTTAGTGCACGTCCTCTGGGGCTGGACCTATCCTGTGTCTTCAGGATAGGTCAGGGAGGGGAGGGTACATAAAAACAGTGATGTTCTTTCCTTTGAACAAGTTCAAAACTAAGACACATCATTTCACAAACTACCTCCAAGTGCCTCAGACTGCTCGTCTCTGTTTCAGAGTGGTGAATACACCCTGTGCCAACTCTCCATGCTCCTGACCATACTACAGTATCTGTGACATCATGGGCATCCCTGGTGTGTCATACAGCCTGCTTTAAATGCCACAAGAAGTGCTCAGCCACGGAAGGACACACTCAGGATGAAGGCATACACTAGAGCAATTGCCCTAACCAGATGCCAAGGGCATTTGCTTCTCTCTATGCTCCATCCCCGAAGAAGAATAAGGTGAAAAGGAGTCTCACAGAGTTAGGTAGCCCCAGAACTGACAGTGTAAGATAAAAGCCCAAGTCACAGGAAGGAAGATGGGCAGTCTTTCAAATCTTCAAGAAGGTCAAGGTGGGGGTGGAAGGAGAGTGCAAGACAGGACAGCCTGGCAGGAGAAGCCAAGACTGCTTCTCTGCTGTCACTCCCCAGGCACAAAGCAGGCAAATCCCTTCAGTTGTCAAGCTTGCACTGTGCTATTTTTAACAATGCTATTACTTATCATATGTTTAGCAGTATGGCTGGATTTATTCAGCTTATTCAAACAGAGGATTGAACGTTTCATAGAATCATAGAATAGTTAGGGTTGGAAAGGACCTTAAGATCATCTAGTTCCAACCCCCCTGCCATGGGCA
>JARCZZ010017608.1:18841-34046 GCA_030323915.1 Brotogeris chrysoptera
TCCTGTCTCTGCTTCCTCCCGGCTCCCCCTCCTCCCTGGCATAGCATGAGGCTCAGAAAGTCCTTGGCCAGACCAAACCATTACCCAGCAGCAACTGAAAACACTGGCGTTATCAGCACAGCTCCAAGGCCCAAAAATCAAAACCACAGTGCTGCACCAGCTACCAAGGAGGAAAAATGACTGCTGCTGCTGAACCCATGACAGTGCTACAATATGTTAATTAATTTTCTGGTAGTTAGCTAATAGCTCTTTTTAATTTTATAGGAAATCAGAGGTGTATGAGCTGTGGAGCTGCAGGAAAAGGCACATTACATGCAGAAAGGGGTGTTGGGCTGTGATACTCTCCTTCTGCAGACTTCCAGCAACTCCAGTGTGCTCTGGGACAAGGCCCTGAACTGCAACAGCAGTTCTTCTCATGAAAGCCCCTTATGCTGCTCTGAAAGCGTAAAAGGATCCCGTAATCCCCTGCTCAGGCCAGAGGTATCCTTCATGCTTCGACCTGGGGAGATGCACTCTGCTGTTCTGAACATTTTTGGTGAAACTATTTCTCCTGAGAGCCTGGCAGTAGTCAAAGGGCAAGGCACAGGGAAGACACCTTTAAAAAGGGCAGGGAATGGCTAAATGGGAACTTGGATGTCTGCATGCCCTGGCACAGCACCACCTTCTACCCAGGGGCAGCTGCCAGGTAGCAGCAGCCCTACAAGCTCCCCACCTCGTGCTTCTCCACATCCATCCCTCTCAGGCCCACATGCAGCTTCCTCACTACCTGCCTCCCTCCCACTCTTTGAATATATCAGATTAGACAAAACATCCCATCACATAAAAATCGGAAGGGTTTTTTGTTTCGTTAAAATGTGCTTTTGTGTTAAAAAGGTTTTAAAGTTGATCTTTTCATTTCTGAGCTTCCTTCTCCAAGAGATATATGCTTTATATCACGCTTTTTTTCATTAATGATAAAGTGTCAGCTATTCTTATGATCACTTTCTTTAGAGCAGTTTTAGCTCAGTTAATAGCTGAGTTTGCCTCTGTTGCCTGATACAACTGCAGTTGCTTATACCCAGCTCTTACATTCCCTTTTTGCATTTGTAAATGAAATTCAGTATTTCTTTTCCATGGTATTAAAGCAGCTGGGTAACAACAGACAGACAGTCCTCATTTTATGTTATTATTTCAGTGGTGATCTATTATTTTTTCTGAATATAAAATCTTTTGAGAAGCAGAAATGGAAGGACTAGAAGGACCAAAATGGTTTGTAATGAGTTGTTTCTGTCACTGTCTTTCATTTCCTCTAGCCCCATAAAGGAAAGAAACTGTCAACACCATTAATATTTAAAATGCCATTTTCAAATTAAATATTGAGCTAGGTTTTAAAAAGACAGAATGGCTTTAAAAATTAAAGAACAAAGAACTAAACTAAGTACTTGTTCAGAGTAGAGGATGTCTTTTTGGCCGCTAAACTATGACTGCTCATTCCAGCTAGCCAATTTTTCACTTCTACTACTGATCAAAAACATCCACGGTTTACTCAGCTCTATCTAAGCAGCAAAACAGAAGTTTTAATAATCTCAAGTGGAATCTATTTAATGTGAAGTCCTTATGGAATGGCCTGCCATTAGTCACATGTTTGTTCAGCATAAAGTTCAAATCTTAGCTCACTGCAGGACAGTATTGCAATATGTGTAACGAAAATGTCTTATGGCCATGGCTTCATGTCTTATGGCCATGGCTTCATTAGGCAGCCCATACAGGTATGCATAAAAGCAGAAATATTAATGTAGGTACCCTGGGCCAGATTTAAACCCAGGGAATGACACCAAGGAAACTCATTTGAAGACACAAGGAATCTCTGACAGCTGCTATAGCATTGTAAAGTTGTGCCAAGCAGTGACTGTAGTTCAAGTACTGCATCCAGCTGGATGGGTGGAAGCTACAGCTGCTGCTCCATGCCCCAGGGTGGGTCTGAGCCTGTGTCTGCCCCCAGGCATGATACATAAAAGACTGCTTCAGCCTCTTTTGTTACAGGTTTTTCCTACGTCCTCATGAAAGCACTAAAGCTGAGGAGTGTTATTACCATGCCCTTAGATTACAGTACCCCTACCTGTATCAAGGAGCACTTTACTGTTCAGGCAGTCCCACTGAGATGGATAAAAGCCTCAGGAAGTATTAGGTATGCAGGAGGGAGCAGCCTGGCCCAAAGTAAATGCTGCTGTCACACATGAGTCTTTTGAAAAGGAAACCTCTGTTACTAGACCTGAGAGAGTAACTCCATTAGCCAGCATCAGCTCTGGCCTGTATCAACCTGCTGCAAGCAAAGCCAGTCTCTACCGGGGTGTGTCGGTGTGGCTGGTGCCAGTTCCAAACAGAGGATGGAACCCTGATGTCCTCACATGGGTCTGGGAGAGCAGGGACATGTACCACAAATGTGCAAGGACCCAGTGCTACAGCCCACAGCTTTGGTACATCCTGGAATGAAGGCTTAGCCAGCCAACAAGACCCATGCCACCATCCTCTTGCCAGTGCCCATGCTCCTTCGGATGGAAAGCCTTCATGACTCCCCTGCTTGATCACTTTTAGCAGCCAAAGGAGGGAGGCCACATGACTCTGGCTCCCCTGGGTGGGCACTGCCATCACTCTGGTACATGCACAGAGCACAAGCAGAGTCACAGTCCCCTGCTTGGGGCCAGAAGGTGCACACCTGCATGCCAACCTTCCCGCTGTGTTCGCTGATTTAGATAAAAACACCATTGCCCTCCCACTTCCACTCTAATTTCTTTTCCCTGACATTCGCAGTGGTGAACAACGATGCATTATAATTTTCAGGTACCTAAGGCTTGGAGAGCTTTCCTAGATATAATTGGCAGAAAATAAGGCTTTTGTGTTGAAAGCCAGTGCCAATATCCCTGCAGTGATAACCATCTCTGTAAAATTAAAACCAACATTTCATAAAATGTCATCCCCAAGCAGCATATTTTAGATTAAAAAAATTAAAAAACCCCTCCACATTTCCAAGATCAAAACAAGAGAATTATAACTGGGAAAGGGTGGAAGGGGGGCGGAGACAGGACAGGATGACGACGACGGTGTGACAGCCCCAAGAACTATTACTATTATTATGAGGCAAAGTTTGCTAAAATGCCAACTGCTTGCCCACAGTGAAAGGAACTACCGGTTTACTTGTTAATCACCTTAATTAATTAACTGGCATTGTCCTGGATTTCCTGGAGCTGGGTTTACTGTGGGAATCAATTTTTAAGAGCTTCCAGAAAGAAAATATAAATTTCTGCTTAAAAAGTTTACAGATTATCAAACAACAGCCTGCATTCAAACAGCTTAGACAAAATCACAGCTGTGATTTATGGAGTCACAAGTCTTCTTTCCTACAGAGCCTGTCATGATCAACTGTGTTGACTTCCTGCACAACACAAACTTTCCAGAATTAATCCCCCTTTGAACTACAGCAGCTCTGTTAGAAAAACACCCCATCCTGATTATGAAATTGACAGTGAAGCAGAAATAAGCATCGTATGTACCAGGGGCCAGCTCCCACTGAAAACCCTGCTTCTTTCCACTGCCGATTTGTTCGGTTTCATATTCCACCCACTGCTGTCCTTCCCTTCTGCTAGGATAAAGGGCACTTTGACACTTTGGCAAGCCTTTGCTCCTTCTACAAGCACTTACAGATAGTGACTGAGTTTTCATTACCAGGTCTGTGATCTTCCAGACTTTCTCGATTAAATGGGTATGAACAGGCCCTGAGCTTTCTCATGGTTCTATGAGGCTACTCCAGTTCTTAGCATCCTTCTCAAGCTCAGAACACAGTTTCACACAGTGCCAGATATTAGGGCAGCAGCATCTTCCTGAAAGCAATGTTAATATACATCATTATCTGCTCTGTAACTTCTGACCAGACCACCACATTAGACTTTCTCCCATCCCACAGATCATCCAACCTGTGCCCAAAGTCTTAGTTTCATTGCCATTTCCAGGGTTAGCAATTCCCACTCTAATCTCTGTTTGGCTATACTAAAATGGAACTTGAATTATCTTATTAAATTCAGTGACATGAAGTAGTAACTCTGAAAGCACACACAAAAATTTTCACATCTTTAGCTTAAGTTTTCTCTTCCTGTATTCATCAGGCTCCTTTCCTGGAGTTCTCCATAAGACTCATGTCTAGGATGGCACTCACCTTACTGCAGACCTGACCCATTGAGGCCTGGCACCCAAAATATCTTCTATGATCAATGTGGAGAAAATGGGGCTTTTAGGGTTCATCTCACCTGTTTTGCACATCTTTTTTTGTACAATGAATGACACCTATAAAGTACCATTTTCCTTCCACTGAAGCTGCATGTGTCCAAACTAAGATGAACACATCTACATCAGGTTAGGTGAATCTCACATTGTGAGTTTAAATAATACACTGCAGATAAATATAGTATAATATGTATGACCTCATTAAAGTGCTCCAGTAGTAAAGCATCCATTACATATATATGGAAGGGCATACTTCTGTAAATAATGGATTTTAACTGCTGATTTTCATGTCAAATTCTGCTCTTACATGAGTGTAGCAAGACAGTAGGGAGTAAGAGATTCTCCCAGCTCAGCCCTTGTAAAGAATAGCTGGGTAGAATCAGCCCCTTCCAAAAACAGGCACACAGAGACGGTTGTTCCCCTTCTCCAATATGATCAGCACCATGATATGGGGGTGGAGAATGTTTCCTTCTCATCTGTGTATCAGTATTACTGTTGCTTTCTTCCTAGGGGCAGGAGGAAATCACAGACTAGCAACAATTCTCTATTTCATGGTATGGCTCTTATGGCAACGGCAACATTTTCCTCGAGAAAACTAGATTGCATGGAAGAAGGTGACAATAAATCTTCAAAAAGTCTCAAAGAGAAAGCTGACCAGAAAGCACATGTAGCCATTTTTCATCAGCATTTTCTAATGTGCAAATACAACAGTTCCCCACTCCTCCTGGCAGGAGCAGAAGAACAACTAGTGAAACAACCCTCATCTCCCACAGCAGAGAACTTCTCAGAGAAAATCCAATGGGAAATCTGTGCTACAGCCTTGTAGCACAAGCTACCGGCCATGCTCACAGCTTATGCCAGGTTACTGGTTTCTTACCCTGCCAGGCACACTGGAGAAGATGCAAGGAAACTTATTTGCTATGGTGAAAAGGGAGATTTCACAAAAATCGCAGCATGTCTCTTCCCCTGAACATGCACTTCCACATAAGATTGAGAGCAAGCTAGTCCTGCATGCACTGGTGCCAGGTTTAATGTGAAATACGTAATCTGGCACTAATGGGGCATTTACATACAGAGTGAAAATATTGGACAACATAACAGAAACTCCATCACTGAAGAGAAATCTGACAAGACCTGAAAAGTGATAAAAGACACAGTGTGGAGGGAGTGGAAACAGGGAGAAAAGGGAAGAACAAGGTGGCTTCTAGAAGGATGACCTGTGCTTCAAGCTGGCTTGTCATCCTGCTGCTCCACTCAGCTTTCTATCTCAGCGCAGCTCTTTTCTTCTTGTCTAATACTGTGAAATCTTCTTGAGGAACTTCTCTAAGGTGAATTGGTTTCAGGGCAATGACAAGAACCAGGAACATGGCAATATGGATGGAGGGCAAGGGAGCTGAGTGCTGCCAGGGCTCACTGGATACTGGCCATGGGACAACTCTGGGGACAGGAAAGCTGTTCAAAGTCTTTCTTCAGCATTGGAAGCTCTTCTAATCATTGCTGAGCTCTTGGGTCAGATGGTGCTTGAATAATCCTGCACAGCAGGTGAAATTGCATTTGAACCATTAGCAGAGTCTCCAGCATTATGAGGCTTTGGCTAGCTACATCTCCAGCAATATGAAGTTGCACCTGGTAGTTTGGTCTTTTCTCTGAAGAAATACTCCAGTACCAACACAGAGGCAAGTATAAGCAGTGTGCTGGCCCATTGCCCAGCTTAGTGCTTGGTTTGGCTTCAGCAGCTCAGCTGACACGCACATCTTTCTTCAATTTCCTTTCTCCAGTCTTCCATTTCCCTAGTGCCCCTTCTCCTCCTGCCCCACCGCTTTCCATCACCACTCAGCCCACTGCACACACTCTCCATTCACAGGCAGGGCTGCATGTGATGCCCTACTTGGTCACACAGACCCCTGTTGAGACTATGTAATGCCTTACTGTGCAAGTTATTACACCCCCCAGAAATAATAAATCAATAGGATTATTGAGTAGGATACACTGGACCTGACAGGAAAGGGCAAAACAGCCCAGAGAAGAAAGTGGGAAATGATGTAGTCATGTCACATCCAGCTTCTGTTACACAGCCATTACTGCCTCCTGTAGCAATGACGCAGCCCATCAGATACACTCAGCCTTCCTGTCACTTTTTAGCCACCATTCATTGATAATCTGTGCTGTTAATGTTCAGTTTATGGTTGGACTCAATAACTGTAAAGGTCTTTTCCAACCTAAATAATTCTATGATAATTATTCTGCCTATCACTAAAGCTACAAGCATATCTGCATGCTGCAGTACCGTACAACAGCTGAATGTACTGCCAAAGACCAAAAATCTTCTTAATGGACTTCTGCAGCGAGAGCAGTAAATGGGGGTGTTCCCAGCTACATATATCCTAGTGAGAGATAATGAACAGCACTCCCAGGGCATTTGCTAATAACCTCAAATAGAGTGAAGACTTCAGCTGGGAGGGGTGATTTTTCTTTTTTTCCCTTATGTTTTAATGGTAAAAGAATGATGAGCTTTCAAAATCCAGTATTTCAGAGCTTGCTAATAAAGGGTTAGTATACTAAACTAGCAGTAAATTAGCATTCATTTCTCTGCTAGTACACTACAGCTGCAGGAAATTACCCAAATTATTCAGGTTGTGAGATTCATCACTGGGTGGAATGACTGCAGCTTAAACAAGATTTAGTGCTCCTCTGGAGCTAATATTCACAGCTGCAGAGAGGCAAGCTCCCTCATTCACAGTGATTTTGACAGCGAAGGTGCCAAGATAGGGTAAAATGTTCATCTGAGCTGTTGATTATTGAGGCAACAGGACATGACATTGCTGAGAGATCACTGCATGCTTGGGGTGCAAATGGTGAGGCACTTGGCTGGTGGCTGCAAGTAACCAAATGCTGCTGTAAAATGAAAATATCACCCTAAAAATATCTCTATGCAGTCACTGGGGATACTTGATGCTGGTACAGCATTACTTCAAACCACTCATAAAGCTCCATCTGTAGCTGCGGCTCTATAGATGTTTCATAATGATGTTTAATATTGCAATCCCATATTTCTAGGGAAGATTTGAGGACCTCTGCATGTTTTGTCTAAGAGATGAACATTTCATCTAGGGCTTAGGAGGTTACTTTCTTTCTTTGGAGAATAGGTGGCTCTGGAAGTCACTGACTGCCTTCAGAGCCCTTCTCCACCTACTTTTAAGTCATGGAGTCATGGAATCAACCATGTTGGAAAAGACCTTCAAGATCATCAGGTCCAACCATTCCTCAGCACTGTCAAGGCCACCACTAAACCATGTTACTAAGGTCAGACCCAACTCATCTATAGCAGCTTGAAGAACTTATTGCCAGACAAGCTTCTGATGATGTAAGAAAGAGGAAGTAGGCACCTTACTCCAGCCATGTGGCTTTTCCTGATTCATCCACATTCAAGGAAAAGGGTACACTTGCAGTGCTGAAGCCTTGTCCTGGGTTCAGCAGCAGCAGTCATGTTTCTCTTTCTTAGTAGCTGGTGCAGTGCTGTGGCTTTGACTTTCAGCCTGGGAACAACGCTGATAACACTGATGTTTTCAGTTGCTTCTCAGTAATGTTTAGTCTGACCAAAGACTTTCTGAGTCTCATGCTCTGCCAGGGAGGAGGGGAAGCCAGAAGGAAGCAGAGACAGGACACCTGACCCAAACTGACCAAAGAGGTATTCCATACCACAGCATGTCATGCCCACTATATAAAATGGGGGCAGCTACCCAGAAGGGTTAGATCACTGCTCGGGTCGGGCTGGGTATCGATTGGCGGGTGGTGGGCAGTTGTATATTTTCCCTTGTTATTTCCCTTATCATTATTGTTATTGGTGGTAGCAGTAGTGATTTGTGTTATACCTTAGTTACTGGACTGTTCTCATCTCAACCTGTGGAAGTTACATCCTTCTGATTCTCCTCCCTATCCTTCCAGGAGCGGGGATAGGAAGGGGGGGGGGGGAAGCGAGCGAGCAGCTGCATGGTTCTGGGTTGCTGGCTGGGTTTAAATCATGACAAGCCTGGAGCTTTGGAGCTTGTTCCCAGATGAGGTGGTACAGACCTGCTTTGACAACATTTGCATGTTTGGGCTTTCCTGGGCACTTTTGAGTAGGCTGCAAGAAAGTTTTATAGGTCTTCTGTGGGAAGAACAAGGACTATCTATGCCCCTAGTGCAAGTCAACTAGAGGGAGGGAAGCAGAGAACCTGTGTGAGAAGGGCAGCAAAGTGAAAGATGAAGAACAAAGCATTGCTGCTTTCTCATCCACTAAGACTTTGTCAAGAACCAAAAGCCCTTCAGCTGTTGTATGGTATTGCAGCATACTAGAGGAGAAAGTCTTCAGGATATCATTTTACCCTTGATTAAGAGCATAGTCACTTTGTAAAATGCATATGCCTGAAAAGGTGCAGTTACACAGACAGCAGGATCCCATTTGATCATAAAGAAGTCCATGTGCTGTTTGAAGTCTTGTGCTGAATGGCAGCAGGGGTTTTTATGCTCTATTTATAAATTTTCCAGCACTCAGACTGGGGGAATGAGCTGTTCCTCCCCTGCAAATAAAGCTCCAGTCTAAAGCAGGCATTGTTTTTAAGCTGATGGGTAGAGATTTCAGACGCCATCACTATTAATTTTCACTCTTCTGGCTGTGTTCCTTGTCTGCTGCTGGCAATCACAGTGGGATCAAGAATGAGTCTCAAAACAGGAGGAAGACACAGTTGTCTCATTGTGCTTTTTACATTCTCTTGCAAGCAGCCCAAAGCAGGGATGGTAACACATATCTTAATTAAGGTCCTCCACAAACTGCCTAGGGGCAGGTTTTTGTAGATACTGGCTTCTAGCTGGACAAGTGGCAAGCAGACTTTCAGTGCCTGGAAACAAAGGCATTGCAAGAAGCCAGTAAGTTTAATCTATGTTCTATTAATTCATTTTTCAAATCTCAGAGGAACACAGTACGCTTTGTCCAAACGTGCTTGAAAGCTTTAGCAGCTGCACTGCTAGCACAGGACACAGAAGAACAAGGTTCTCAGATGTCAGTGTGCACAGGAACATCACTCTCTCCAGTTTAAAATCCACTAGGTTTCATACAAATCTGGTATCAACCCACTTTTGTCACCTAACTTGCCCTTAAAATGAAGAATCACCAGATTGCTGCTGCTGGGAAGGAATACTAATGTGAAAGAAGCAAATCTCTAGTTTTTAAAGGGGGGGAGAACCCCCTAAAATATCCCTGAGTTTGTGTGTCTCCCTTCCTTATCCTTTATGGTTTCATCATGTATGTGCTTTGATGCTGAGCAGAGGAAGAAGGAGCAAATCCCGTCACAACTTTGCAGCCACTCCTGGGGGCAGAATGAGAGAAGAATCTATTTACTTACTCCTTTGTGACCTGCATGAAGAATGTTTTTTGCACAGTGTTCTCAGGAGGATCTGCCACTGTATCCACTCCTAAAGGGATGAAGTTTGCTCATTCTTGGTTTTAGCCTTGTTCTCCAGAGAGGCCAACGAGGGAACTGAAGTCCCCTAGATCTTTTTTGGCACTGTGTGACCTCAGGGAGGAGGAAAGGACAGGATTGCTTTTCTCATTAGCCCTATCCTCAACTGAGCCCCTCAATAATGGCTGTCTGCTTCACAAAGCCCTTCCGGCAGGACCTGGTGACTGAGACCCCCAGTGGAAAACAGCACTTCTAAGTGTCAGTGACTGTTGAGGAAACATTGAATAAAACCCGAGACTACAAGAACAGATGAACACAGAACCTCAGGTGTATTGTTTGGTATTGAAGCTGTGTTATGATGCCACGTGGGGCAGGAAAGCTGGCAGCTCACAGCACTGCGGCACTCACCATGTGGTGCTCACTGCACCCCAACCTGGCCATGTGCCCAGCCCCATTCTCAAGGATGGAGCAGTAACCATCTCACCTCCCATTTAGTAACTCCATTCCCCAGTAGCTCATAGAGTGTGTACATGGGACTGGAGGTTCACAATCCCCATTTTGCAGGGGGCTGAGATTGCTGCAGTGACTTCCCTAAGCTCACCGAGGAGGTCTGAGCAGAGCCAAGAGAAACCACAAGTTTCCTGTGTGCCAAGTTACCGGCTCCACATTAGCCTAAACTGTCCTACAAGCATAAACTGCCTCAGAGCGCAATTTCGGGGCATGAGGTAGGAACTGCAGAGGGCAGAGCATCTGTGCTGGTGCTGTACCCCAGGCTCAGCCTGCTCTGATTTTGCCTGCCCTTCTCTACCCTCCCCTTTTCCCCAGATGTTTTCCCAAAGGGCTCTCTCCAACCAAACACCAGTGTCCATTCCACAGATATTTCCAAAAGTGTTTTTTACCTTTCTATGTTTCTAAAAAGAAGAAAAACCACAAAAAAGGCAATAAATGTCTTGCAATGGTAAATAACGTATGCTGTGACATTGGAAGACATGCAGCATCTTAGAACTAGTCTGTTAGGGGACTGACTCAAAGTGCCAAGCTTTTAATGCTGTTTTCCAAATCAAACAGACATTCTGCAGCCCACCTGTTCCTAGAGCCTCCAACTCCATGATAGCCATTTTCTGAAGCCAGAGAAATAATTACTAGACCAGTTTATTGATGGCAGCTGGTCTGGAGAGAAAAAATGGTCCAAAATTTGCAATAATTAAGGACTGTAAAGGATGCAAGCTATTAAAAGGACAAAGAGAGTAAAACAAACCAGAATGGACAAATAGACAGCTTCCATGGGAAGCAAAAATCTCTCCTCCAAACTGATGTATTCACAGTCAACCCAAAGGTGGGAATGGGCAAAAACCTCACAATCCAAACTCCTAAACTTATTTTTTTAAACAGGAATTATAGGCCAGCCTATGTCACTAGTACAGGATTCAAAGTGCTGGAGTCAAGCGCTGTAAGGTGCCATGAAGGAGGATTATGCATCAGTATGCTTGTGTTTAGTGTATGGCCAGAAGTACAAACAATTCAACTCCAGCCCTACTAACAGCAGGCAATATTGCTAATCATACAAACGATGCCAATCTGTCGGTCTCAATATCCCACCTTTTGGCAATGAGTGCCACAGACTAATTAAAACTTAGGTTAAAAGTGCTTCCTATTAAAGCTGTTCAATGCATTGACTTCAAAATTAATTTTAGGTCTCTCTTTCCTACCCAAGAAAGGGAAAAAAGTCATGGCACTGCTGTTTTATTTATATCCACCATCACCTGTGTGATGATGTGTTTATGATCCACCATCACCTGCGCATCCTGTGTAGTGTTCTCCCTAAAATAAACAGACCTAACCTTTGCTGTCTCTGCCTGCCTGCAAATCTTCCCACTAAAGGATTTTCTGTGCTTCTGATGAGGTCTGTTGCCCTTCACTGGACCTCTTCTATTTTCTGCACTATCATTTTTTAGTTAGGGTAAACCAAACTAAACATGCTTCTCAAGGTGAGGCCACATCACCATCTCTAGAACACTCACATTTGCAGCATTGTCCTCTATTCAGCAAATTAATGTCATGCTATTTCATATTTATGCTTTCCTGATAGCTTTCCTTTTCAGACGTGAGCAGATGTTTTCCATTGAGCTTTTCAAGATCTTTTTATGTTTTGAGGCTTACCCCATTATAATATCTATTGTTCCATCCAATTAATAACTACTTTCTTTTTATTCACATGGCATTTTTCTATGAATATATCAATTAATATAGCTTTGGTAAATTCAAAGGAAAGTCTTAATTGTGTTTAGATTCGATTCAATTTTGGAACATCAAATTTCACTAATTTGTTGTCTTTTTTCACCAATTAATGTCTTTTTCAAATCTTCTTTATCATAAAACACCGGATACAGCCTCAAGGAGTGCCTGCCATACAAATGACTGTATATGTAATTACTGAAGCTCTCCATGGAGTTATTTTAAGTATTTAAAGAATGCACATACTATACCATACATAAAAGCCTTATTTATTTTTAAAGCATATTCAAACCTCAAAGCTCATCTTTCTGCACCTGTACCACAAGCCAACAGAGAGGGAAGGAGGGAAGCAGCCTCTGTTCACACACATATCACCAAGCCAAACAAACCCAACTCCTGTAATTGCGTTACCTGCTGTAACACAATTTTCAAGAAAGGCGAAACATGACTGTCTTCAAAGGGATTTTAAACAAAACAAGGTCAGGAAAGGCTTCATCCCCCTGTGTACCACACACCACTATCACCTGTGAAGAAGTATCCCTCTCCAGGAAATTCAGACCACATGTGGTTTCTGAATGCAGAATGACTTTTTATAATGATATATGTGCTCGCTGACATCCTTCACAAACTTCCTATAGAGTGGATGCTTCCCTCTCAAAACCAGTGTTGAATTACCTTAGTGGGAAGCAAGTTTCTGAAAATCCACAGAAGAAACAGGAGAGATGAAGGGAATCTTCAGCAATTTCACGTCTAGATGGAAGGCCCTTTCCAAGGATTTAGAGAGATATGTTCCAGCTAGCAAAAGACTCCCAGGTTCTTGGCAGCAGCCTCCTGCAGCAATGGATGAGAAGCATTTTTCTCTTTAGAGAGCTGAAGAACTCACTTCAATTCACCACTTAGTGCTGTGATTGTTGGCAATGCTTTCTTGGCATATTAATGTTATCAATTACAGGAAAAAAACCAAAATCAAAAAACAACCCCAAAAATCAACAAACAAATGAACAAATAGAACAAGCACCCCTTTTCCCAGCGTATCACGTATTAAGTTGTCCCAAGTTACTTATTTCTAATGAGAACTTCTGCATCTTAGATGAGAATCCAGGAGCTTTGCTGAATGTTATTTGAAAAAGCTGTGTTTCACCTGGGAAGGAAAAATCACCACATTTTCCAGAGATTAGTTTTCTACAAGAGAAAAATGGCTACTTTCCTTTTAGGACAAAAAAAATAGTATCTACCTCAGCTAAAGAATCCCATCTGCTGCAGGCTCTGAGTCATCGGCTTATTAGCAAAACTGTCTGAGAGAAGCATTAATCTGATTTGCTCAGAAACCAAATCTGCATTTAGACAAAAATCAGTCTGCCATTTTCCCCTCAATCATGCTCCATCCTTGTCTTCAGTTCATCAACACCAAGCATCAGCAGCACCTGCCCAACAGACACTACCCCAAATCTCCTGCAGCATTTTCCCTTTCCACCACAAGGCTTTTGGTGGTGCTTCTCTCCCTGACAAGCAGTCTACCCACGCTCCATGACTCTGGCTGGTGGCATTTACGCTGTGGTTCCCTTTTGGACATATGTACAGAGCAACCCCATTTGTTTTCTTTTTCCTCTCTCTGCCTTTATTTATCTTGTGAACATTCTATGCTGTCAGAGCCATGCTTTGGTTTGTCTCTTTTAGTGGCTGTCACTACTCAGCAGCTCACTCCATGCTTGTCTTTTAATGGCACATTTCTCCTCTGCTTTATGCTGAGCCATTACTACTTGAATGACCAACCCTACACAATTCTGGAGTCAAGTGTGAGACTGTAAGTTTGCTGGGGTTAATTTCTGAGTTGCTTTTTTGTTGGTACTTAGATACACTCTCTGAAGTAAATCATCAGAGCTAATAGGGGAGGGAGCCCAAGGAGGACCATGGAGACACACTTTGTGGGCAGTTTATAGCTTTTTTCTGTGCTCCATTCAAGTCTGTCTTCTGGGAAGGCACATCTTGATCTCTACCTATGCAAGATCAAAGTCTTCCAGGGCTGTCAGAACTCTAAGCCTGTCACTATCCCTGTTTACACATGTTTATTTTTTGTATTGTCATTAATACTAACTCATCTTGGCAGTTCCTGAGCAGCCACATGGCTAAAGACCCTATCCCACTAAACACTGTACAAACACAAAGCAAAATAACATCCCTCCAAAGAGCTTGCAGCCTCAGAAGAAGCTTGTCACAGAGAAGATGTTTAAATGCTGGACTTCAATCTTGTTGATTCAGTGCAAAGAGAGGCATGCTGCATAGGCCAGGTCATCACTGGAGTTTAGGGCACCACTTCTGTTATGGTGAGACAGAATTAGGTACTGAGACAAGGAGGCACAAAACCACAAAATGTAATCAGTTCTAAGTAACTTTAAGTTTGATGGCTTTGTAATGGAAAATAACTGAGATGCTTGAAGGTAGTTGATACAGCTTTAGGTCCTTACAACCTTATGTCCTGGGTTCAGCAGTAGCAGACATTTTTCTCCTCAGTAGCTGGTGCAGTGCTGTGTTTTTGACTTTGGGTCTGGGAACAGTGCTGATAACACCAGTCTTTTCAGTTACTGTTTAGAATGTTTGGTTTGATCAAGGACCTTCTGAGTCTCATGCTCTGCCAGGGAGAAAGGGAAGCCAGGAGCAAGCAGAAACCGGACACCTGACCCAAACTAGCCAAAGAGCACGTCATGCCCAGGATGTAAAAACTAGGGGCAGGAGGCCAGAAGAGTTAGTTCACGGCTCGGTCGGCAGGTGGTTAGCAGTTGTATTCTCTTCCCTTGTTATTTTCCTTATTATTATTATTATTGGTGGTAGCAGTAGTGATTTGTGTTATACCTTAGTTATGGGACTGTTCTTATCTCAACCTGTGTGAGTTACACTCTTTTGATTCTTCTCCCCATCCCCCCCCCCCCCCACTCTGGAGTGGGGAGGAAGAAAGAGGGGGGAATAAGTGAGCAAACTGCATGAGCTGGGCTAAAACCATGACACCTTAGTACAAAAAGTGCAAGAAAAAACAAAATAGAAAAAAAGGACCTGGGCAGGGGGAGTATCTGGGACTAGCAGATGTCCAGGATGGGCACAGTTCAACTAATTGATAGGTAGAAGGACAGGATGATTGCTCTGTTTGTGGTGTTAATGAACCCATTAAGCTGGTTTAAACATCTACTGGGGAGTATCCCAGACTGTAATAGATGAACCTTTGCTCTTCAAAGCAAAAACGTGATAGACACCATGTAGCTCAGTGTCAGTAAGTAACAGAT
>JARCZZ010017613.1:19303-38141 GCA_030323915.1 Brotogeris chrysoptera
AGCATGAGACTCAGAAAGTCCTTGGCCAGACCAAAACATTACCCAGCAGTAGCTGAAAACACTGGTGTTATCAGCACTGTTCCCAGGCCCAAAATCAAAAACACAGTGCTGCGCCAGCTACCAAGAAGGAGAAAAATGACTGCTGCTGCTGAGCCCATGACAGCGGTGTTCAAAGCCTGGCTGGACAGAGCCTTGGGTGACATGGTTTAGTGAGAGGTGCCCCTGCCCATGGCAGGGGGGTTGGAAGTTGATGATTTTAAGGTCCTTTCAAACCCTAACTATTCTATGATTCTATGACCAAAGGAAGGAAAGGATCCAACACAAAATACGTGGCATTGTGTGTTCAGCCCACAATTAAAATTTTTCTATCAAAATAAATTCATTAATGAATATAAAATAGCCTAAGTGGAAAACGTTCAGCTCCCTACCTCAGAAAACTCCATACTCCAAATCTGCAATATAAACAGTATAAAATTAATCTGAAATAGACATTTCAAACATTACGAAACAGTATTTTTGTCAAATTGTTAAAGTAAACACAGCTTCAAAACATTTTTATGAGAAAAATTATGATGTGAATCTTTGGAAAAATAAGGAAATGAGTTGCCAAATGCAAATAAAACAGAATCAGTATTGATAAATAGCAGCAAAAAATGCATATTTGAAGCAGCAATTTTAAGACTCCAGTGAAAAAAATCCATAATACAGCCACGATATATTTCATCTTAATCACTTACTAAATACCTAGAAGATTTGTGTAAAATTATAGCATAACTTGAGGATCACTTTTTCAAAGCTAGCACATTAGACATCCATCTGGGACATTTCAATGTAGAGGTGGCATTTCACCAGTGTTGCTTTGAGAACTTTCTAAAAATTTATTTTCTTTAGAGACAAGTTTTTTAAAAAGTTACTTTCATGCTTTATGATATCACTTTTTATTTTCTTTTTTTTCCTGGTCTTAGCACCATGTTATTCAGGCTCATGTTCCAATATGTAATTAAGAAGAACTCAGGTTTTTTATGAATGTCTGGGCAGGAGGCAGGCGAGAGAAGAAAAGGTGGACTGGCTGCTGAGTGCCAAGTAGTATTCTGTCCACATTTTGCTATTAAACTTTTAATTGTGTCCAAAATGTTTCTAAGGATTTATCTACAGAGTTTTGCCACCATCCCTGCTTCTCCACAAAGGTAGAATTTGCAAAAGGAGAAGAGGTGAGATTTTTTGGTAGGTGCAAGAATAAACAAGGTGATGCATAAGCTGAAAGACTCCTCAAAGTGCTAACATGCTTGGAGTTTGACTATGGGTACGAGGACAATACAGTGAGAGTTGCTGGACAGTAACAAAACCACAAAAAAGGTTAGCAGACCACAGCAGAAAAAAAAATTTGGTGAGAAAGGAAATGCCTGCTCATTCCTATGCTTCAACATCTTCCTTGGAGAGGCTGTTCAGACAACGCTGCGAAAATACAATTTTCAGAAAGCTTTGGCAATTCATAGCAGTTTGGGGATGTTGCAGTTAGAGTCTGTAAAATGACATTATCTTTTCTCTATAAATGGAAGCAGAGGCACAGTTCTGCTCTGTATTATACAATGAATATGTTATTGAATTGGAAAATTTGTCTTTTGAGGGCAAGTTCAGCACCTGAGCTACAAGTGCTTTTTTTTCAGAGAGCATTTGCTTTCACTGCTTCTGACTTTCAGTTATGCCTTGTGACAAATTATTACTCCTCAGGACAGTGAGGAAATCTGGGAATCTGAATACTGCCTTTGTAGGTGTCTTGTAGATTTTTTCACACATCTTCCTAGTTCTTGTAAAAGCAAGCTGAAGAAACTAAAAATTTCCAATGTATGATACAATCTGCATTTCCACCCAAGTGTTCAGCTGGATGAGAAGCACCTTCAGTTCCGTCAACTGGACCTATTCTAGTGTGGATGATAGAGTAAAGCTAAAACCCAAGTTTGTGCTATTAGGTGGGTGAAGAAAGAATATTTCTGTGACATCAGGAAAGCCCTGAATCTTTGTCCATTTTGCAAACTGATAAGAACTAATTGGTGAGACTAATACTGTTTTCCTTTGTTTGCCTTTCCTCTATAATGTTTTATAAATGAAAATTATGGCACCATTCATTATCTCTATGTACAGGTACTGTACAGATATTTCTAACTGGCAGACAAACGGGGAAGAGGCATGTGCTTCTAGTGCTGATATTTTTTTTCTGTCATTTCTCCATGTGATTATTCTACCTTTTATTTCGGGGTGGGGGTTGGGGGAGGGTTGGGGAAGACTTTTATTTATTTGGTTTTTTTTATGCTGTTCTTGTTCTAAAAAGAGCTTCTGGTACCAGGACTTATTCTTTCAAGAATATTCTTTCAAGAATCTCCCGTAACTTTTTTTCTGTCTTTATTCATATGCTTTTCAAATCTTCCTTCTTATTGTCCCTTTATCTCTTCTGATCAGGCCCCATTTGCCACTGTAATGTTTTCTCTGTCCACTAGATTCCTCTCTTACTCTTCATACTTATCACCTCATTTTATTTCTCTTTCTTTTCATCCCAGATTTTTATTCAGCCAGTTCCAGCTCTGTCTCACACTATTCCTTGTCACAGTGGCTCCTGGTCCCCAACTTATGTCCTCATTTACCACTGCTCCTTTCAGTCTTCTTGTAAGAAGATGATCAGTCTTTTCACAGCTCTTTCCTCTGTTTCATCATGCCCCTCAGCAAGCCCCCTCAATCCTCAGTCCCTATCTTTAATATTTCTTCCTCAACATGTAGTAGCTTTGCTTAGACAGATGACCCTTCCTTGCCTCTTGATAGTCTTGGGCTACATATTTTGTCCCTTGGCTGCACTCACCTACTATTCCACGAGAATTGTATCTGATTTGTGTGGCTTCCTTTTTGGTGCCATTTGGATGCAAAAGAAATGTATGTCCTTGCAAACCCAGAAAACAGTTTTTCTCATTTCAGTTTCAGGTAAGAGGTATAACTCAGTTCAGACTACAGAAAAGCCATATGGTAAATAGTTTTTCTATGACAATGCTGATTGAACCAGGAGGAACAGAGATGTGGGGAAAGGTAAGAACAAGTCTACTATGCAAAGATGTTGTAATAGAAGGTGAATATACTTATTTTATGTAATGGCATTATGAATAGCCATACTGGTCAGCTTGAGGTGCTAGGAGAGCTTGGACAACCTCAGTGGGCGTCTGTGAGAATTGCCAGGTTTTTCAAAGCTCAGATTAATTTTAATAAAGTTTTAATGTAGAGGGCAGATTCTCAACACAAGCTTCATACCTTGCAAAATTGAATTTTATGATATGGACTTTATAGACATAAGGACATTCAAAGGAAAATTTTACAGTGTGTTTTTCAATCTGAGAAAAAAATTGTTGCTGTTTCTTTCTTAGAAACAGCTAAGTTGTGAGTGAAATTCAGAAAGGATGAGTGCCCTATGACAAAGAAACAAAAATTGCTTGACTAAATTGCATAATAAGTAATGCTGGTATTGTTCCTACAGTACTTCTTAGAGAAAATATAAGTGTCCATGAATATTGTCTCCATCATACTGGAAATTAAAAAGGACTGATTATGAACAAAATGGTACATAACAGTGGCAACAAATAATTAGGTAATGGTCACCTCAGCATTAAATAATTTTCACCCTTAGAGACATTAATTCTGCGGCTCATGATAAAACAAGTTGTTGGAATGAGACCATTACTGATTACTCCCACGTTTAATATTAAGATTTTGGGGAAAGATAATTGTTATTGTTTTGGTAGGAATACTTGAGCTATCTGCTCCCTCAAATATTTTTTTTTTAAATATTCTGTAGACTCCTGAATCTTAGATTCTACAAGAAAGGTCTGTGTTCAGTTTCATTTTGAAATACATAAGAAAATAAAACAGCCTGGGTTTTCATGAATGCATATTTAGTATAAAGAGAGTTTTCCAGCTAATCATGCAAATTACCTTGGTTTTATACTGCCATTGGAGGATGATAAGATCCAAATAACAGTTTCAGATTATATTAAAATTAATTTCCTTCAAGCTAGTTGTCAGTATTTCTAGATTTATAATTCAGTAGGAAATATGTTCAAAAATGCAATTAAGAATTCTTGCTTGAGGTCATCAATAGAAAGCAGTAGAAAGTTAAAGATGCATAGGACAGCCATCTCTATGTATTTGTGATTGCAGTTGCCTAAAGAGCAAGGCATTTTCTGGCCCACATTCAAAGAAATTCTTGGATGTTTGTCCTTTCAAACATCAGTGTTTGAGAAGCTCTGTGCAAATAGGCTTCAGTAACAGAATAATACATGATGACAACTCAGATAGCTGTATAAAACCAATTTTAAATACTGGGCTTGTGCCATGTCATGATTTTTAATTTTTCAAGAGAATGGGATACTTAAAAGCTCAGACTGCCTGCTGGAGCTCTAGGAATCATTAATGATGTGTTCAACTACACAAGGAACTGTCAGTTCGCACTGAGTATGCACTCCTATAAAAGCTGATATGCTGGGTTCAGCAGTAGCAGTCATTTTTTCTCCTTTGTAGTAGCTGGTGCAGTGCTGTGGTTTTGACTTTCAGCCTGGAAACAGCACTGATAGCACTGATGGTTTTAGTTGCTGCTCAGTAATGTTTACTCTGACCAAGGACTTTCTGAGTCTCATGTTCTGCCAGGGAGGAGGGGAAGCCGGGAGGAAGGAGAGACAGGACACCTGACCCAAACTAACCAAAGAGGTAGTCCATACCACAGCATGTCATGCCCACTATATAAACTGGGAGTAGTTACCCAGAAGGGTTAGATCACTGACAGGGTTGGGCTTGGTGTCGGTCAGTGGGTGGTGGGCGATTGTGTTCTCTTCCCTTGTTATTTCCCCTATCGTTATTATTGTTGGTGGTAGCAGGAGTGGTTTTGTGTTATACCTTAGTTACTGGACTATTCTTATCTCAATCTGTGGTAGTTACATTCTTCCGATTCTCCTTCCCATCCCTCTGGGATCAGGAGGAGGAAGGGGGGGGAAGTGAGGGAATGGCTGTGTGGTTCTGAGTGACCAACTGGGCTTAAACCATAACAGCTGATTAGAGATATACTAGAGCTTATAGTAAAATACATACGTTGGCTTCCCTAGCCTGATGAAAAAATAACTTCACTGTGTAGTCTGTGAAGATCAAGTTATTCTTGCTGTGCTCTTTCTGACATGATGGAGAACCTTCATCTTCCAGAATGATCCTCTTAAAAAAAGGAGAAGAAACTTAACTGAAGTTTTTCCAGTAAGAAATGCCACTGGATTTGGTTTACTACTAATCACCATTGACTAAATCTTTGAACTAAAGTATGTGCACAATCTGTCATGAGCAGCTAGCTGACCCTAAGTATCCAAACAGACCTTCTGCTATCAGTGCCTAGCTTTAGCCTTAGATGTTTTTTCCTGTTTCAGAATTTTTAATGTCTCATTTTAGAGCATGAATAACACTGAGTCATCTTATAATTTTGCAGTCAACATATCAGCATACTAGCAGGCTTTAGGTCTGTAAAATATATGACAAATTTTGCAGCCGGACTCGATGATCTAGGTCCCTTCCAACTAAAGTGGTCTAGTCTAGTATAGTCTATTCTTTAAATATATTCCAAGGCTTAGTGTTCTGACTGTGTGCCAGACTGAAATTCCTTTAGCCATACCTTCATCCACAGAATAAGATAAGGCATATATTTAAAAAAAAACAAACAGCAAAACCAGACCAACCCAACCTCAAGCCTCTCAACAGAAAATAGTTTCCACACTAGTGGAATCTTGAGGGGCAAAATAGAGACTTTATCATTAACATTGTTACCCTTATCATCTAATGTAAATGAGTAATTGTTCTAGTGTGAGCTCGATTTGTGATTTCTAGGATCACCTCCCAGATGTAAACATACTCACAATGCCTGTACAATGCATAAAGCTTCACTATTTTCACACTACAGTACCTTGGCAATGTGTATTTGTGAAATACTTAAGAATCAGTTAATTTGTTACATTTGTAGTAATTTTCCTAGTTTTTGTCAATCAGTTAATAGCAGGATAAAGCCTTTTAACCTTGTTGCAAATTCATTCTCCAGTGAAAATTTAACTCTGTGTCCTGCATTCAGCAGCAGCAGTCATTTTTTCTCCTTCTTGGTAGCTGGTGCAGCACTGTGTTTTTGATTTTGGGCCTTGGAACTGCGCTGATAACACCATTGGAAATTGGAATTTCTGTCTTACATGTGCTTCTGCTGTTTGAGGAAAAGCTGCCCTACAAGATTTCAATAGGAGTGTTTAGGAATTTTATGCAGTATTTAATAAATAAGGCTTCTATTAATTGCTTTATTTCAAAAATATCATTCCTTACTTGGAAAAACTCCAGATATTTGCATGGGCTTCACTTTGCTTTAAGTTGTTGGTACTATATAGTATCATTGGAGATTCAAAGCCAACTTAAAGCTCTGTACTAAGCCTGGCTTTCAAAACAGCTTTATTTTCCAATAAACCTTCAGTTTAAATGTTTGATTGCTACTGTTTTCACAATCAAAGGACAGCAGCAGAACCATCAGCACTGAAAGAAGCAGCCATTTCATCAGCTACCGTTTTATCTGCTGTATGGAAGAGCCCTGATTTAATCAGCATTATGGAATCAAGTCTGTCCTTGACATTGCTGCTTGAGAGTCTTTGGTAATACCAATTGAATTCAATGGAAACTGATATGGATAACATCCAGTAAAGTAAAATTCTATGTTTATAATATAAAGCTCAATTTTGATTCACAGAAGTTCCCTAGAATGCACTGGGAACACTGGCAAACAATTTTGTATTTTATTGCAGAAAAACCGAAGTCTTAGAGAAATAAAGAATTTCAAAATAAGCTGCTGTATAAACAGCCACGTGAAACTGAAGCATTTCAAAGCATAACATTTTAGTCTTAAAAAAAAGCACCAATATTCTTCATTTCTCAAAATACCGAAATTGCATTCTGTGATGTAATATTTTCTAGAAATCAAAACAAACATTTAGAAAATAACAATTCTTGTGTTATGTTCCAAAGAAAGGCAAATTTGTTGTAAGATAAATGAAAGCCAGCTAAACTGACGCAAACTATGACTACACACTGCAGTATTTCTACTTTCTGCTGTACAAAGAGGTCATCTGTGCAACTTCTGTTGCTGGCTACAGGTATTTTTTGCCATTTTTGGTGAGTAAGATGGTAACAAGGGCAAGGAAACAATTTATGGATTCCCCCCTATTCCCTGTCTATTGCTACATACTTTTCAGGGATGGGGATATAGCAAACAACTTGAATGTTGACAGACGCAATGCTGACTTGTGCAATTTGGGGCAAATAACCTGGCTTGGGGACATCGGTAAGATTAGACTGCTGATATCTTGCAATTCTGCCAATATTCTGCCTGCTTTCTTACCTTCTTCAAAGCTGTCTCTCTGTCTTCTGTCAGAACTGGCAAGTTCTAACAAAAGTTAGAGATCTCTTGGTCTAATCAGAGGTCATTGTTTCAGGACACTATTAAACCTTAAGTGACATAAAATCATAATTTCACTTGATATCTCATGAAACACTAGGCACATTTTCTTTAATTAATTCTGCTTCGAAATAATTTTTGGAAAATAATTTCATCGCAGTTAGAATGTTTTTGTGGATAGGGAATCAACCATAAATCTCATAAATGCTTTTGAATTCACTAGGAGGGATGAAGCACAGTATATAGTAAGAGCAAAGTCTGTGGGAATAATGTATCAGTGATGACTTGTGGAAGTCAATTAGGGTGGGAAATTATTGCAGTCAAACAGACTCACAGTTAAAGATTTAACCATACTTTCTATTAGTTTTTGTTTGATTTTTGGGGGGAGGAGGAAATGAAGCTTCACTCTGTGGTGAATGGATTCTGGTTATCACATTTTTCCACAGACATATTTCTGTTCTGAATGCAAGTACAAATACTTTATGGTCAAAAGAATCCTTCACCATCTTCTGTATTTTCTAAGCAGATTGGACTCCTTGGGGATAGTCATGAAAGCTGACCTTCCTCCTGGCATTGTTGTTATGTACACTATGCTAAAAGAGGTAAAAGAAACTGCTACATATGAAAAATTAAAGCAGCACCTTAAGTTTAGCTGTAAGATTTATTTTCTTATGTTTTAATAATTTTATCATGTTTCTCTGTACTTATTTAATTGAGGAGTACAGATATAGACAACATATTTCAAGAGAAATACTCTGAATGCTGCACAGGTCAGGATTACATTAGGCTTTTCCATCTGTATTATGTTACTGTTTGTCATACCCAAGGTTTTGGAAATTTAATTCTCAGGACAGAGTTCCCATTCCCTAAGTGTCCTCTATACTGCTGTCCCTAGATACATAATTTTCCTTGTCTATAATAAAATAAATTGTTGTATCCGTGATGTCTTGTGGATGACAACTGCTTGTCAGCAACCTCTCCATTTCCTCATTCACTGCTCCTGCAGTTGCTGTGCTTTCATGTGTTTTACTGAGGCTGCAAATAAGGTAAAAAATACTCTTTTTGGCATTTTATTAGAAAAATACATGTCCATCAATGGCTCTTTAAATGCACTTGTATATTAAAACCTACATGATGGAAGTTTTTATTCAGTTTAATATGTATAATATTGGTGTTTTCAATTTCTTTTTTGTTAATCAGTATATTCGGTATGAAACCAAATGGCCTATAGAAGTAAAACAAGGCCATCAGCATCATCCTTATCAGTCCAATGACAGCTTTTCCTGATCAGCTTACAAGCAAGTTCAAAAGTATGTCTTTCCTATAAGCCTATTGCTGATTGCCATTATATTATCCTATTTTAATAGGTTATTCATCAAATCCCATATCTCTTTTTCCATAATTTGTCTGGGATCAATGTCAGGATGACAGGCCTATAATTAGATGTCCCATTTATACTTTTAAAATATTGGCATAACATTAGCTTCATTCCAGCCCTTTGGAAGTGCTCCAGCGCTCCAGGACTTATTGAAAATCATAACTGATGATCAAGAAATCTCCTCAGCTGACTCTACAGCACTTGGAGGCAAAATTATCTAGATCTGCTGATTTAACAACAGCTATCATACTGTAGTTGCATGAGATTTAAATTGCAATGGGAAATAACAAGTTTGCTAAATAACTATGTCTAGCTTTTACACAAAACCGTAGAGATATTCCTAACACTGTAGTTCTAAGCTACTTCTCTTTTTTCTAGGGGTTTTCCTTTCTATCATTTTGCTTCTACCCATCTTTTTTCCTTCTGATTTCCAACATCTGATTTATCTGAATTTCTATACATTTCATTTTTCTTTCATATCTTTTACAGTTACATGGACATGCTCAATTTAAATTCATATACTAAGTATAGTCTTCTAGGCTTTGGGGAATTTAGCTAGGTTTTTGAAAATAGTTCTATGGTTCTGACTTTGTTAGGTAAACCATGATTAAATGCTTAATCTACTGTGTGTTTAAAAGGGAAGATCAACACAGGATTCCTGAAATTTGAGTCTGTTTAATAACTCAAAACGAATATGTAAAATGGATCGTGTCTTGCTTCCTGCGGAGTATACTCTGGTATCTTAATTACCAAAGATAGATACAAAATTCTAAAGACAATGTTTATTTTTTCTTTTTAGATATACAAACTCCATTTAAACACAGAGACTCTGAACCCAAGATACTAAAAAATGTCAGTATGATTGCAACTCCCTGTGCTTCATCTTTTTTGACTTAACTGCCTCCACAGCCACTTGTAGTTCTATTTAAATAAGTTGGAGATTGTTCTGTAAGAAGACATGTTAGTGGATGGTTTGTTGTTTTTTTCTGTATTCACTAACCAACCAACCAACCAACCAAACAAACAAACAAAAAAAACCACCAGTTTCAGAAGCTTCTGATACACCATACAAGTAGCTGGAAAGTCCATAGAAAAAAGTGCAGTCATAACTAGTGAGGTCAATGGATGACACAAATAGTGGCTGTCATATAGAAAACTAGACAACTCTCTTCTATTCAGCAACAAAATTCACTTGCACTTTAAGAGAGTTAAATATAAAACCAACTAACAAACACTGAACATCATAGGAAAGCACAAATATATTTTTTAAATTAATAATCAGAAAGCACTTTGAAGCTCCCACAGCAGGCAATAGCAGTAGCTTGAGACTATTGAGTCTCAATAAGCGAGACTATTGAATAAAAAGAGGGAGATTATACTACTACAGTACATTACATTAGTGAGGTCATTACCTGAATACTGACTGTGTGAAGCTCTTTAAAGCAAAGATGACAGATGGGAACAGCTTCAGAAAACAGATATGGAAATATTCAAGGTTTGACAGTGTGTCTTAACAGAGACATGCTTTTTGGTTTATATGGGAGAAGTTTAAGAGATGACTTCATCATAAATGGAACATACTGAAAATTGAAATGTAACTGTTTAGTGATTTTATGAGCCATTAGAACAACTTATCAAAGGCCACTATATGTTCTGCCTTATATGATGTCACTCATTCAAGTGAACATGACTTTTGGAAAGAGATGGTATAGTTGAAAGTAATGAGTGCATTACAAGAATGAGGTGAAATTATATGCTCTACACTATGCAAGATACTAGATCAGCTGATTGTACCCATTTCTTCATGTTTTAGAACATGTGAGTCTAGTGAAGAATAAATACATGAAATAAACAGCTAGGGAAGAGTATTCAACTCAACAGTTTAGAGCAATGGCAATAAATATCTTATTTTGCTAGAGATGAGCTTGGTACTAGGCCATTGCTGTCTATGAGAATATTATTGCTGAATTCAGTTGAGCAGTATCAAGCCTTCTGTGAAGCCACTCACTTGTGAAAAAAAGAAAAATTACAAAAGCAGAAGCTAGAGTGATGTTTAAAAGAAGGATGTTAAGTGGAATAAAGCATAAACTGAGTGAAAGGTACCATTAGAGGAGATTGTCAGATGCATTGTTTTCCCTTTATTAAAAACAGGTGTTGCACTTTGCCTGTGCTCTGACACTGCACATTTGTTTAAGTTTATTTCGTTCATAGTCCATACACCTTAATGACAAATACTTCCTAAGTTAGATACTGGATGTTCAGGCTGACAAGACAATGTCACAAATCAATACCAGGGAGCTCAACTTGAAGGGTTCACCTCCAAAGCACAGGTTAACATCTGGAGGTTTTGCATATTTACAGTGGACCAAGATCTTAAATTTCCACAGTGAAAGATTTAGCTCTATAAACATTGGGTCTGTTTTTCATAAAGAAGAGTGGAAATAAAGGTTGAGGTTTTTTTATGTTTTCCGATCAACTCTGGCAGTGAAAAATAGCTGCTAGTCATGTTCATGGACTGCACAAGCTGGACACAGCTGTAACAGGTAGTGGCAGCTTTACTCTTTTATGAATAATTAATTATTTGAACTCCCATGTAATAGAAGCAGTTTTATGAGTGGAAAATAAAATTAAATCCATCCATTTTCTGATGCAAGAGGAAAATAAGCCTGGAGCTTTGATTCAGTAAAGCTCTCAGTTTCATGATTAACTTTGAGCAATATCCTCTCTGTCCCAGAAAAGAGTCATATCAATGGCAAACTGATGAACTGGTCTCATTGTAGGAAGAAATGGAAGTAATAATGTGTCCTAAGATCTTAAGAAAGGAAGTGTGTATTTGGTCTGGATGAGACGGAGTTAATTTTACTCATTGCAGCCTTCATAATGCTGTGCTTTTTATTAGCTTTTTAGCTAGAAAGGTGTTGATGAACACACAACAGCAGCAAGGCTGTCACTTCAACATTCCACCTCTCACTAGCAGGCTAGGAGTAGGCAGAATCTGGGCAGGGGACACAGCTAGGACACCTGACCCGAACTGGAGAGGCCCCAAGTCAACTGGAAGCTGGCAAATGTTGTTCCAGATTTCAAGAAGGATAAGAATGAAGATCCTGATAATTACAGGCCTGTCAATCTCACTTCAGTGTCTGGTAAAATTATGGAGACAGTTATTGAAAAACACTTGAGAGACAATGAAGTCTCTGGTCATACCCAGTATGAGTTCATGAGGGGAAAGTCTTGTTTACCAGCTTAATTTCCTTTTAATCACAAAGTCACCCATCTAGTTGACCAAGGGAAGCCAGTAGAAAAGGTGTTTTGGGATTTTAGTAAAGCTTTTGGTATAATATACTTCTTGATAAACTGTCCAGCATACAGCTAGGTGAGCCCATAATTCTTTGGTTGAGCAACTAGCTGATGGGTCAGTCTCAAAGGGGTATAGTAAATGGGCTTAAATCAGGCTTGCAGCCAGTCATCAGTGGGGCTCACCAGGGCTCAATTTTAGGCCTGTACCCTTTGTTTTTATAAAAGATGTGGGTATGGGAATTGAAAGTGCATTAAGTTAACCAATGATACTAAACTTAGAGGAGCTGTGGACTCTTGAGGATAGAGAGGCCTTACAGAGAGATCTGGACAGACTGGAGAGCTGCTGAGCAATCCCCATCTGTGTGAAATTTAACATGAGCAGGGGCAGGATTCTTCACCTGGGATGAGTAATTTCAGTTATATGTACAAAATGGGGGACAAGAGGTTGGATAGCAGCCCAGCAGAAAGAGATCTGGGGATTCGTGGTGACGGCAAGTTGAATATGAGTCAACAGTGTGGCCTGCCTACAAAAAGGGCTAACTGGTTCCTGAAGTGCACCAAACACAGCATAGCTAGCCAGTCAATAGAGGTGATTGTCCCACTTTACATTGTTCAGTGTAAAATTTTGGGCACTTCAATATAAGAAGGACATCAAACTATTAAAGTCTGTCCAGAAGCAGGAGACCAAGATGATTAAAGGTCTTGAGGACAAGACTTAGGAGGAGCAGCTGAGGTCATTTGGCTTGTTCAGTTTGGAGAAGAGAAGGCTGAGGGGTGGCCTTATTGCAGTCTACCACCTTCCTCAAAGTATAGGTCCTGCAAGGGGAAGGTCCTGATCTCCTCTCTCTTGGGTCCAGGGATAGGACATGAGGAAATGGAATGAAGATACATCAGGGAAGTTCAGATTGAATATTAGGAATAGCTTCTTCACTGAGAGGGTGTTTGGTCACCAGAACAGGGTCCCCAGGGAAGCGGTCATGCAGTGAGCCTCTCAGAGTTCAAGGAGTGTCCAAATGGTACTCTTAGTCATGTGGTTTTAGTTTTGGGTAGCCCTGTATGAGACAGGGAGTTGGGCTTGATGATCCTTACGGGTCCCTTCCAACTTGAGGTGTTCTATGATTCTGTGATTCTCTGCATATCAGAGTGTGAGAGCATAAGTGAATGAATTCCATCAAACAATGGTATGAAGTGATTAAAATAAGTTTTGTTAAAAAATAATATTTTCCCTTTCTTACAGTCACTGAGTTTTACTACATTAATTTCCTACACTCTATAATGATCACAATAAAGACTACAACCTTAGAATCCCCCAAAAGTTTGAAACTGGGTGTGTAAGTATTGGAACATGAATGCAGGTATGATATGCATGTATGTACTCTACTTTCAACATCTGCTTGTTAGGATGCTTATGAAGTGTGTACCAAAAAGAATTTTTTTCAAAGTTTTTCAACAGTTTCCCCAAAGATCCCAAAATAGGAAATAATTTATAGAAAATTAAAATCATAGTAGAAAAAAAGAAAGAATCTTCTTTCCATTATCTAGGCGGATATGGGAAATGAAGACAAGAAGACTTCACGTCTCAGGAAAATTCACAGTTATGTAAATCTATTTGAAATGTACATTTACACATGCATGTCTTTGTCTTGGACTATTTCTGAAAACATTCCCTTTGATTTTTTTTTTTGCTTATTCACACATAATTCAAACAATGCCACTGGAAACAACTTTGGGAGTAACTGCGTGAGGACTTAGGCCTTTAAATTGGTCAGGCAAAATATTGCATAGTCATCAGAAAAGAAATGGGCTTAAATACCACCTGAATTCAAGCCCTTAGCAAACTTGGAGTGATTTAGAACTAAAATGTACAATCAATTACTCTGAAGTGTGGAAATAAAATGTATTTTCAGGAGCTATAGATTTAGACAACTAATGGGTGATACGTATTTTTCAATACTCTTTTCTTACACAACACTGCAGTCCATTGCAGCACATGCATAGTTCCTCAATAATGTCAGTGTAGAGGTTACACACCTATGTAGTCCCAGATTTACATTAAATAAATGATGCGGCAGATATTTGTACTGTATTTTATATAACTGCTCTCCTTAGTTTTGCTTGTAATAAAGACGTGTTGGATTTCTTTAAATTGATTTTTCAATAGATATTCTTTGGCCTGAATTTAGTTCTACTGTTTTAATTGGGATTTGGGAAATTAATGTTGCTTATATCTCAAACACCTATATTCATTATTAACGTATTTACAACGTTTATTTTTAAATACATTGTATTTGAAAGATCAATCTAGTAACTGTAATAAAATAAAAGCTTCTCAATAAGTGGCATTGAGAAGTCACTGTAGAATAAAACTCTACTAAATTCAAAACCACAGCACTGCACCAGCTACTAAGAAGGAGAAAAATGACTGCTACAGCTGAACCCAGGACAGTATGTATTAGTTTTACCACTGTGGCAGGGGCCTTGGTGATACCCTTGAGCTTTGTCAGTGTGGTAAACTATATATGTTTATGTCTTCCCTGCCTAGTATGGTACTTCTATTTTTTTTTTATGGTAGGGGAATGCTGCCTCTGCTGATGTATGTGTGAATGCATGACACATTTAAAATTAGAAGTGAAATGAAAATGAAAATTTAACTTATTATTGTGCACAAGGTTTCTTGCAGTTTTGAAAAACTATACTGGATAAAGCCATTCTCTTTAGTCCTGGAATAGCTGCCTATAAACAACTGTCTCAGAGCCTAAATGAAAGTAAATCTTGAAGAGCAACTCATGGAAAGTGTTGTAACCAAAGGAGAAGTGTAGCTGCCAGTTATTTGGAATCAGTTAACTGTTTAAAAAGCAAAATTTGTTACTTCTGGTTCCTGAGACCAATTTTAACTGTGTGATAACTTTCTAATAAAGCAGAAACATTTTCTTAGAGATGCAGATTTTCATTAGTTAGAACTAGCAGGAATACTTGAAAACACAGTGACAGTTAGGATTACTACAACATCAGCAGCAACAGAGAAAGATGGCCAGAGAAACATTTTCTGATTGAAAAAGGCATTTTTGGCTTTTGGGACATTGTCTTCAATAGTAGGAACAATCTGATTTCAATTAATTTGCTTAGCTTGTAGTGAGTCCATTGAGAAAATTGGAAAAAGGAAGGCAGATCTTATAATTTATTGTGCTTTAGTTACTAGACTTTACATTAGCTAATAAGTATTTTGCATTTTTTCCCCTTGGGTTTCTTAGCTGCATATGTCTCCCTTGTATGCTACCATTGCAACTTCATTGAAAGCCATTCATAGCAATTTGCACAGATATGCAAGAGTGATTTGCTTTCTCATATTTTAAAACATGCTTGTTTGTGATACTATTATCAAATGCACCCTGTTATTGATTATTTTGATGTTGAGATCCTTTTTTTCTCCATGTATTATTAATTCTCTGGTTGATTTATTCACTATGAATTAAGAACTAATGCAGTTCATCATTCAATGGCATAGACATTGAAGTATGAAGTATATTCATCTGCTATCATGCTGTTGCCAACTAATAGCATTTTAAGTTTGTTTACACATAAAAAGAGAGGACAGTTAGTAAGATGGGGCTTAATGTTTCTCTTCTTTCAAGATTGGTCGCTAATTTATTTTTAATTTTCTCCTTACAGAAGGAGTAAAAAGAAAGACATTTAAAAGCCTCCTGAACTGTATTTTGTACAAAGAAATCTCATTATTTGAGTACCAAAAGTTTCTTTTAAAAGTTTGTATTGCAGCCTGCTTACCAGTGTTGAAGGCAAAAATATATATGATAAATGAAGGTAGAATATATAAGATAAATGAAGCAATACTTCTTAATGGAATCAGTGAAAAAGGAAGAAATATGTTCACCTGTGCTCCATGTCAATGTAATAAATCACTTAGATTTTATAGTAGAATCTTCCACCATTTTATACAGTTACATATAGGAATTATATCTAGCTCAGATTTAAAAGACAGGATTCTTTGAGTTGCTTGCTTTCATACTTCCTAGCTCCCTGAACTGAAACTCCTACCATTGAAACAGATTCTGCTGTTAGGAAAAATGCCTGAGTAAAAACTAAAATTCCTTAAAATGTCTGCTTTAGAAGTAATACTTAACCTTGTTATGTATCACCTGATCTTTTCACAGACCGTATTGGCCAAGGGAACTTATTACCTGTGCAGTTCTTTGAGAAAAGCATTTAAATTCATATCAAACACACAAACTTTCTCATTCTTCTGAAAAGCAAGAAACATTGAACTTGTTTTGTGAAAAATGTAGCAATGTTCATTCATTGCTAATTTCGTCAGCGAAAATATTTTCAGGAAGGATTTTCTCTCCCTTTTCCCTGTGATATCTCTAGTATCAGATACTTTTTCTTTCAAATATTTTACTTTTATGAAGCATTTCTAAAAAGCACTTATCTTCTTCCAGACCAGGAGCAACAGAGAGAATACAATATATGGCCATAAGCAGCTAAATATTGCTTGCATTACTTGATGCCCATACAACTGCTAAAATGGAAAAATAAATAAGTAAGGCTAGGCTGTTTTACACAACCTACTGCATAAAAAGGCAGAACCAAAACTCGTGTAAGGTGCTGCTGATCTCCTGACCTTAATAAAACTGGGAATTCTTCTATGATTCTACTGATATCACTAGCTAATACTTATCCCAAACAGCCAGAAGTGAAGAAAGAGAAATTAAGAAGTACAAGAAATTTGATAGAAATATAATTTCTCTCTCTCTCTTTGCTACCCTCTCTCCCATTTTATCTCTTCGTCAAAGAAGAATCATAAAACAAAAAGGGGGAGGAGGGGAAGAGTAGTTGCAACTGAGTATAAACCACTGAAAATGATGTCATAATTGTCATTTCTTTGCTTCTATGTCTACCACCAATTTCCTGTTGGATGCAGCTACACGAAATATCTGAGACGCAGTTTTTTCACTTCATGCTTTTTGTTGTGATTTTGTTTGTTTGACAATGACATCTTTAAGAATAACTTTTTTCTCTCATCCTTTGAATATGATTACATCATTTGATTCTTGCATGAGAAGGACAGCATTGGATGCTGCATGTGAAATTATCTCTTACCATCTGTTGCAGGCAGACACCTGGTTAATGAGATCTGAAAAGGTAGAATCCAGGAAGGTTTCAGCAGATTTACAAAAGTGGCATTATATCTGCATATCCCAGGAAACTATCTGTAGGTATAGTTTAACACTATCCAATGATAACCAAGCACTTGCTTAACAGCATGTTCACATGTTCTACCCTGAGTTTTTATCCTTTAAAACAGAGAAGGCATGGTTTTACACCTTGTGTATTTTTCAGAAGGAAAATTTCAAAGCAGTTGTAAAATTTAATGGAGTACTGTCATTTTTTGCAACTAAAATTTCATCAGGGAAGTCAGTTTCTATTCTCCCTGGTTCAAAAACAAAGACACAATTTGATGCTTCAGCAAGTAATGGCCCTTTTGCACTCAAAGCACTCAAAAAATGGTCAGAGAAGATACATGTTTCTCATACGAAGTTTGTCTTGTTGTTATTCTTGTTTTAAAGTAAATGGCTGCTAAATTTTTATTAAAGTCATATGGCTGCTCTGTGTGATTGGAAAACTGAACAGTAACCTCTTCTGTGAATTTAGTAAGTCATTTTTCATACATAATTAGTTTTACAATAATATGATATTAAACTATATGAATACTTTTTGTGAAAGGAACAGTGCATTTACATCCATACCGATTGTATTAAAATTATCTCAAGCAACTTCTTGCTTGCCAGGAGCAACATCAGGGGTATAAATTACTGAAGGAAAGCAAAAATGTAAACAACATTTCCTAGTATTTCTTTCGAATTCACGTAACTGTTGGTTGTGTATCTGTGCTCTTGTTAAATGTGACAAAACATAATTTTTTACAACCTTTTAATTTTCATAGAATCATAGAATAGGTAGGGTTGGAAAGGACCTTAAGATCATCTAGTTCCAACACCCCTGCCATGGGCAGGGACACCTCCAAATAAACCATGCCACCCAAGGCTATGTCCAACCCAGCCTTGAACACCGCCACAGATGGAGCATTCATAACTTCCCTGGGCAGCCCATTCCAGTGCCTCAACACCCTTGCAGTAAAGAATTTATTCCTCATATCCAATCTAAACTTCCCGTGTTTATGTTTGAACCTGCTACCCCTTGTCCTATCACTACAGTCCCTAATGAAGAGTCCATCCTCAGCATCCCTGTAGCCTCCTTCAGATATTGGAAGGTTGCTATGAGGTCTCCATGCAGCCTTCTCTTCTCCAGGATGAACAGCCACAGCTTCCTCAGCCTATCTTCATATGGGAGGAGCTCCAAGTACCCTGATCACCCTCGGGGGCCTCCTTTGGACTTGTTCCAACAGTTCCATGTCCTTTTTATGTTGAGGACACCAGAACTGCACACAAGACTCCAAGTGAGGTCACACAAGACTCCAAGTGAGGTCTCACAAGAGCAGAGTAGAGGGGCAGGATCACCTCCTTCAACCTGCTGGTCATATTCCTTTTGATGCAGTCCAGGATATGGTTGGCTTTCTGGGCTGCAAGCGCACTCTGAAGCCAGCTCATGTTCATTTTCTCATCGACCAGCACCCCCAAGTCCTTCTCTGCAGGGCT
>JARCZZ010017617.1:0-13244 GCA_030323915.1 Brotogeris chrysoptera
CCATCACACTGTGCTCCAGGCCCTGCTCCAGCTCCATTGCCCTTCTCTGGCCCCGCTCCAGGACCTCAATGTCTCTCTTGTAGTGTGCTGCAGTTTAGCATCTTCCCTTAACAGTTGTGGCTCCAGATCCACCCCCTCCCGGTTTCCTAAGTAGTCCCATTCCCACTGCATGTCTGTGATTTGTCTTCAGCGTGGTGAGAGACAACACCGAAACACATCCGTGTGCTGGATAGTCCTGAACTGTAGCCAGCATGAAAAGGCGAACTGGTTTTCCCAGCACATCTGTGGCAGGGCTGTAATGACAGCCATGGTCTCTGACCCACTGTGATTGTGAGGCACATACTGGCACTTTGGGGAGACCACAGCAGCCGTTTCATCCTTGGGCAGCAATAACCCCTGCTCTGCAACATACGACCCAGCTCCAGCTCCCTGCTGGAGTGCTAATAACTCCCTCCCAGCTACATGCTGGTGCAGCAACTGGAAACGCTTGATCTTAAGGTACTGATGCTAAACAGCCACACAAATACGCCATGAAAGGCTTGTTCAGCTGGGAGATGGACTTGGATCCTTTAAACTGAAGGTCCTGGTAAGTGCAAAGCCAACCTTCATGCTCTGGCGCAGTGCAGTTAATGCGTTTGCAGGCTGAGCACTTGATCTCTGCTCCCTGGGTGGGTTGGGTAAGGCTGAGGGGTCCGTGGTCGCTCACACCTTGAGAGGCAGCTTGCTGCTGCAGGACGGTTGTGCTCAGGACCCTGCCCCAGGGGCCGGGTTAAATGCGTGTCCTGGCTTCTGGTTGGAGTTTTAGCTTTCACTCAGTTAAGGTCAGTTTGGAGCGGTTCTCCTGGCTCAGGCTGTTCTCTGACAGCGGCCAACAGCATCTGCCAGGAGCAGAGGGTGACCATATGGGCAGCACGTTGTGCTGATTCCCCTGGATCCCCACAGGGACTCATGGGGTTTCCTAAACCAGAGTGACTTTGTGCTTAGGATCTTTTCAGGGGCTGTCTTCTCCCATCAGCTTATCTAGTTCTGAAATCATGCAAATCCGTAGCTCCGACAACAACCTGTGGCAGAGCTCCACATCATTCCATGTAGGAACAGCTTTCTCTTGTTTTCAAGCCCGCTGCCTGCTTATTTCAGTTAACATCCCATGGTTCTCTTCTTATGGGCAGCAAACACCTTTTTCTCCTTACCATCTGTGTATTTTCACAGATGACTTCTGTGTCCACGTCCCCTGATGTCTCCTCTCCAGCCCTCAGCCAGCACCAGAAGCATGGAGCCAATGTCCTAAACTCCCCAAAATAGCCGCTGAGAGGGATGACAGTCTTACTTTGCACCAAATGAACTTGGCTTCAGCATCTTTCCCTGTCTTCCTAGTATGCCAGAGTCCAAGACAGAGCCCCTTTGCTTTCAGACCGTGTGTAATAGATCACTCTGACACCAATTCACTTGTTCTTTGTGTAATAAGTTATAATCTAGCCATTCAGACAGACATGTAGAAAAGAAAACTAACATGGCCTCTAAAATCAATGAGCCAGTAAATAGAAGGCTATAAATAATCAGGAGAAAGGCTTTAATTAGCCACAAAACTCGCTTGCAGTACCCTGGGTGTGTATGGCAGCCTCTAGTCTGAAACAGACTCACGTGCTCTGTCTTCTTCTGGCACTCACCAGGATGATGTTAAATGGGTTGTATTCTGAGATCTCTTTGCTGCCCATCACTGTGCTGTGTGATGTATGTCCTGGAGGTCTGGGGAGACCCCTCCTGCAGTCCTGATCCAGCTCTGGGGCAACAGCACAAGAGGGATGTGGAGCTGTTGGAGTGAGACCAGAGGAGGCCATGGGGATGCTGCGAGTGCTGGAGCAGCTCTGCTCTGGAGCCAGGCTGAGAGAGCTGGGCTGGGGCAGCCTGGAGAGGAGAAGGCTCCTGAAGGGGAGACCTTAGAGCAGCTCCAGTGCCTAAAGGGGCTGCGGGAAACCTGGAGAGGGGCTTTGGCCAAGGGATGTAGGGACAGGACAGGGGGAATCAGTCTATAACAAAAGAGAGCAAAGCTCTCATAGACGTGTGCTTGTGACCAGAGGCAGTACTGTCCCCACTGCTGTCAACAGTGACTGGGCAGGTCCTGAGCTGCCCAGTGCCTGTGCAGAGTTTTCCTTCCAAAATCTGGTGTGAATCCAGCTCCCAGTGTGAATCTGTACGAATGGGAATGTGAATGGCAGATCTGCTGGATATGGGAAATGAGGGGATTTATCTCTGCAGAGAGTCAAAGCACTGGTGCCCAGAGCTGCTGCCTTCCTGGAGGAAAGTGGCTGGATTTGAGAGTGGTCAGTGAAGGAGCTGGTTGATTACTTTGCCCGATGGTATCACAGCTTATTGATAACACAGTAGATGAGGATAGATCAGCAAAGAACCCAAAATGAGGTTGAATTGCACCCAGAGTTGATGGTTTGGAGCATCTCTGGCTTGAATTTAACAGGCTAGATCAGCAGAGAACCCAAAATGAGGTTAAATTGTACCCAGAGTATAAACTCCGGGTGCAATTGAAGTATCTCTGGCTTGAATTAACGAAGAGGTTTGATAGATCCCTAATGCATTCTGGCAGGGTATCCTGGAGCCTGTATCTCAGTCTGGAAGAAGACCGTTCCTTAAAGGAAGCTTTCCACAAAGCCCTGTCTTCATTTTGCACCTGCTTGCTTCCTTAGCTGTAGTTCAGTTTTCTCCTCATCGCTCCATGTTTGTGAATTCACCTGAAGATTCTCAACTGGAAATGTGCTGTTGAGCAGCCTCAACCCCAAACTCCTGAGGTTTCTGGGAATCACTTCACTGCTCCGAGGGATGCTCCGTCGTGTGTCAGGAAAGAATAATTTTGTTATTGAAAGAGTGATTCCATTAGGTCAAAGCAGATTGTAAAGATCCCTCTCCTGTGTTTTACTGCCTTTATTGAGTACCCAGCCATATGCCTCTTTAGTATCCACGTGCTATTTGGTTTTATTAATGCTTGCGTCTGCTGGTGATTTGAGCAAGGGCCAAAGGTTCAAAATTGAAACTCAAAGGAACCTCTGCTACTAAAAGATTTTATTAGCCATAAATCTATTATAAAGTGCCTGTGTTGACAATAGGGAAGAATATAATCAAACCTCTCTCCCCACCAGTGACAGCCCTACTCTGTTGCAAGGATCCACATGAATTAACCTGTCTCGTTAACCATCCCACAGTAAGTGCCTTTCAAGAGAAGAAAATACCGGAGCAAAATAAAAAGAAACATCTGTGCCCTTAGAAATACACCCTGCTTTCCATAAGGACACTTGTATAAGTAGATGGTGCTCCATTCCAATAAGAGTCTCCTGGGCCATGTACTTTGTGTTGTTGCAAAGCAAACTGCAGAATGTTTCAGCACTGGGATACTAGTTGTGTGCTTGCTTTGTGCTGGTTAAAGGGGAATATGCTGGGTAAATGAGATCCTTCTTAGCATAGAATCATAGAATCAGCCGGGTTGGAAAAGACCTTCAGGATCATCAACTCCAACCATTACCCTAAGTTTGTGTCTGACTACCGCTTGTTTGGTTTGGGGGGGTTTCTAGCTCTGTTTAGGAGTTGAGTGTGTTTCGTTCTTGGTAAAAGGACTGATCATTACTACAAAAGGAGACTGTGAGACTAACCTGGTCAACATTTGTGGTGCTTTGGCATCTTTAGATGCAGGCTAACTGCTGTTTGCAGCTGGAGGCTGGTTGGTCATTCCTTCTCTTAAAAGACCATGGTATTGTTCCTACAATGAAGGCAATTCCAGTTTGGGTGGTTCCTCCTCTTCCCTCTAAATATCATGGGAAAATGTTACAGTTCAGTCTACCTGACAGCCCTTCACAGCTGCCATTCAGTGTTAGCAAACCCTCCTTTGTCTGCCTTGTCCCTTCCTTTTGCAGTCTATAATCATAATCCCAAACTGGTGCTCACAACTGCCCAGTGTTTGAGGTGCACACTGAAATAAAAGCCTAATTGCCATCAAAATCAAGGGGAAAGAAGTTCTTTCTGCAGTAACAAAAGCAGAAATTATGAGAGGACCAAGCACTGTTCCTCCTCTAAACACTTAGAGGACCTATGTTTAGAACAGGGCACTGTTTCAGATGAACACCAGCACAGCACTCTAAAGGCTGGCGTTAAGGAATTAAATGAGCATTATACTGAGACAGAAGGCTACCAAAAATCACCACATTCCAGTAGCTAAAGGGTGGCTGCAAAGAAGATGGAGGCTCACTGCTTACAAGGAGTCACAAGGAAAAGAAGAGGGGTGATGGGCACAAGTAACTCCTGAGGAAATTCCGACTGGACACAAGAGGAAAATTTTTGCCCATGAGAATAGCCATCTATTGGAATAATCTCCCCAGGGAAGTGGTGGATTCCCCAGTGTTGGACGCTGTTAAGATCCAGCTGAATAGCGTGCTGGGACATCCAGTCTAGGTCATGCTTCGCCTAGGAATGTTGGACCAGATGATCCTTGAGGTCCCTTCCAACCTGGAACTCTATGATTCTGTGAAAAACAAAATAAACCCCATTCCTGCTTAGCTCCTCAAGTCCAGTGCAGCCAGGCTTTATGTGCTTGGTGCAGAGACGGAGCAGTGCTCTCGGTGTGACAAGCTGCCCCACACTCTCTGCATAGGGCTGTCTCCACAGGACCCATTTGCAGAGACCAAGGACTGTGATTTCCAACCAGTCTGATCCTTTTACTCAGGTTTATGTTTCCAGGATATCTCTGGAAATCAGATCCAGCACAAAAGCAAATGACAAAAGCGTGTAATGCTTTTGTAATTCAGGAACAGAGCCATGGGTGACCTCCTGCTGGCAGTACAGCTGGTCATTGGCGGAGCGTGTGGAAGCACTAAGTTCACATCCTTTCTCCTTCTACCTTTCGTGCTGTGATTGCACTCAAGAGAAAAATATTTCATTGTCCAGTAGCAAGAGCTGGCGTTATTGTCCTGCCTCCATCTGCCCATTAGCTCCCTAAAACTGATGTGAGATGGAAAAATCAACATTGTGAGCCCAGGGCGAATGATGGGTGGAAAGTGCACAGGTACCTCCCCAAAAATGGTCTGCAAAGACACAAATCCTGGCTCCCTGCCTCCATCCGGAAGCGTGCGCAATTGAATGTGAAAGTTTGCTATGTGACGGACCCCCACTGCTCTTATAAAACCCAAAAGTTCTCTGTTTCTGGCAGGAAACTGAGCTCTGGTCTTGAAATGTCAGAAGCAATGTACCAAGACCCTGTTTCTTCCTGCCTGCTAGCGCTGCCAGCATCTCACTAGCTGAACTGTTCTTTTTCTTCACTCTGGAAGACAAAATAGCAATAGAGAAACCCATAGTTTGGGTTTTGCTCCCTCTATGCCTCATTTGTACTTCTCCTGTATTAGATTTTGTTGGGGCCATTTCACGCATAAGCTTGATTTTGCCTTTGTGCTGGAGAAAACCTAAGAATTACTTAATGTGACTCCATTTGTGACTCGGGCTGTGACGGCAGCCTGTCATCCTTGCTTCTGCAGGAACAATGGGAGCAAGGGGGGGGGAGCATGAAATATTCCAGTCAGAAGGGAAGGATAGGCTTGGGTTTTTGTAACACCTGACTGGGCTTCAGAAGGCTCATGGGCTTTGTGATTTGAAGGCAGACAATGTGTTTTCATTTGCTCAAAGTACTCACTGCTCTTTAGACAGGAGATGTCGGTGGCTTGTCTTTGCCTTTCGCTTCCAGGGATGTGGAATGGGCGGTAAAAGCCTGGAAGCACTGTGACAGAAGTAGGGGTGCAAACTTCAAAGCAAGGCTCCTCAGCATTGGATCATAGAATCCCAGAGTGGTTTGGGTTGGAAGAGACCTTAAAGCTCATCCAGTTCCAACCCCTGCCATGGACAAAGGACACCTTCCACTAGAGCAGCTTGCTCCAAGCCCCGTCCAACCTGGATCCTTGGAAGCTGTGCACTGGCTGGGGCAAGAAAGCCGAGGTCTTTTGGGGACAAGGGGAAACGTGAGTGGGGTCGGATGCGTTTGGGATATTGGCAGCGTATTCTGTGCTGGGTGCAGAGGCTGGGGATGTTAAGATGTGCCTTATGTTGTGATTATTCTGTAAGCTTTCAGCCACCCACAAGCTCATGCTCTAAGTACCCTTTTGAGAAGGCCTGAGTGAAACAAGTCCATTGTATTTTGGAGTTACTTACTGCTGGGTTTCTCATGCCACTGTTACGGTTGGAAAATGAATGGGGTTTCTTTTCCTTTGGCAGAAACTTTCAAGCACTTTCAGCGATGTGAAGTGGAAGAATAGCATCCTGACTGAACCCTGCTTTCCCAGAATTGCTCTTGACAAGCATCTGAAAGGATAACTAAAAATAAAATATTGACAGTATTGTCAATATCTTAACAGTGGTCAGAAACCAATGAACTAAGCTTAAAAGTGAGATTGTTGCTGCTATTGTAAGTGGACAACAATTCAGGGCCCTTCTCAGCAGGACCTGAAAGCTCCTTGTATGTGACTCCCACATAATGCTGCATGCTGCATCTGGGGGTTGAGCACTTGAGCTTATTTATCAAAGGCTCACTTCAACCATTGCCTCAGAGCAGGGGAGGACAAGGAGGAATGGCTTTCTGCTCCAAAAACTCTTGAAGCTTTAGTTTGTTTCTTTGCCAAAAAGAAAGCTACAGGCTGGGAGAGCTGGAAAGTTGGGGACAGCAGGAGAGCAGATATGAACGACATGGGCAGATTTCTTAGTCCTGTTCCTGACATCTAAAGCATCTTAATCTCACTTTGGTCATCAGCAATTCCCTAGATATTCCAGAGCAGCCTCTTCTTCTCAAGGGAATTTTACCATTTAAAAACTGCTTATGCACAAACAGTTAAGAAAATCCAAACCAATAACTGAAGTTTAACTTCACACAAAACAAGTAAAAATCATGTAACATCTGGCAACTTCAGCTTTTAACTCTGATGTTAGGATGCTGTCGAAGAAGAATGTAACCTTGGGACAGGTACTGTAAGCACGCTGCATTGCCAGCATTAACATGGGTACTGTAGGGTTTTTCTCTTCAAAACCCTAAAGTTCCCATCAGAACCTTTGCTTTCATCAATTTTGATGGGGAAAACAACTTTCAGCTGATAAATTGGCTATCTATGTGGGAAAAAATTCCTAATTCTAAGTTGCGGAAGGAAGGGATCATCCCCTCTTGTATTTGAGGAGCTGTAAATACCCATTTACTTTCACTACTAAGTTATCATCTTATTCCAATTCATTTTTGGAAGTCTGCAAAATCCACTGCTACATAACTCATACATTGCACATCTCCAGAGGTTACCTCTGAAAGGCTGCCCTAAGCATAGAACCCGGTGAGACATCACATCAGCTTCAGCCAGCTTCACATCCAACCCCAGGGAAGACACCTCTGTGCAGGGGACACAGATTCATTAGCTTTTACCCCAAAATGCTTTTGGAGTGCAGAGCTTTCAGGCAGATCTGTCCAGTTCGGGCTTTCCAGATGAGATGAAAACAGTGTCACATTGCTTTTCTGCTCTGTTAATGTCTGCTGGGTCAGTGGTACTTTAGGATCAGAACATTCTGCTGTGCCTTGGGCTTGTGCCACTTGAAGGCTTCTTGTCTACGGGAAGCAGGTGGTCCTCTGTTGATGCTTCGTGTGACGTCCTTTCCACATGGCCCCACCACACATACGCTGTGCCCATACAACTCTGGGTACCACAGGCCAGCATCTCCAGCCCATCTCTTTTCAGACAAAAATGCCCTGGAATCTCTGAATGAAAAATGCTTTATGAAATTGTTGTTCTCTGGAGAGCAATAGAATTGAGTGAGAGCCTTTCTGTGGAATTTGTAAAGCCAACTACAGCATTTAATAGCAAATTAAGTCTTTACTGCAAGACTCCATAGGCTGGTGTATTGCCATTCCCAAAATGGGCTAGAATAGTCCGTTTCTCTAACAGCCTTTAGGACACAAAGTGAACTGCATGAAACCCCTACAACAATGCTCTAGGCTGTTCTCCTTTCATTTATTTTCCAGTAGCACAGGGCTTATTTTCTCTTGTGTGTTGGCCCCTCAGGTCTGCAGTAGCAGGAATCTACCATTGCTTTAAGATGGTTGCCAAACTCATTCCTCCTCTGCAATGTGCAGAGCCCCCTTGTCACTATATTGGATCCTAACAGCTTGGGCTGTTGGACTGAGCTCCGGGAAGAAATATTCTCTAAGGTATTAATCTTGGCAGTGATTATCTACAGCAACTGCTTCATCTGGCTTTTGGAAATCAATCTGGGGTGGGGCTTTCTGTGTCTTTTGGTGAATATAATTTGGTATGAAATTCATGGCTTCTCTTTGGGGAAGGGTTCTCCGGGCTCCCTTACCATAGAATCACAGAATGGTTTGGTTTGGAAGTGACCTTAAAGCTCATCCAGGTCAGCCCCCTGCCACGGGCAGGGACACCTTCCACTAGAGCAGCTTGCTCCAAGCCCCATCCAACCTGGCCTTGAACACTGCCAGGGACGGAGCATTTACCAGTTCTCTGGGCACCCTGTGCCAGCACCTCAGCACCCTCACGGGCCTTACATCTCACCTGAACATCCCCTGTTTCAGTTTGAACCCATCACCCCTTGTCCTATCGCTCCAGCCCCTGATGAAGAGTCCCTCTTTGGTCCAGCTGGATAAAAGCAGTAGCCTAACACACAAAACTGAATTCGTGTTGATTTTCCCGCCTACCTCTCTTTTGCGTGCAAAGAGCAACTGTTCCCATCTGAGATACCAAGCTGCACATGGTTTGCGTCCATTTCTTGGTAGAAGATAATAGTATATGCAGGATTAGAACTCAAAAGGTGATTGATGCTAATCAGAACGCATCCCCTTTGTCTTCACGTATGCCTGGACACGTTCCTGTGTAACCTGCTTTGGGTGGCCCTGCTTTTTCAGGGGTTGGACTGGGTGATCTCCAGAGGTCCCTTCCAACCCCAACCATACTGTGATTCTGTTATTCTCTAACCTGGAAAGCAAAGGGTGGATTTTCAACAACTACAGTATTGAATGAGGCACTTTAGCAATTCTTCTTTCCTCACTCGACATAGGACAGGGAGGGGATCAGAGAAGAAGGACAATCATCATACCAGTGCAAACATGAAAGCTGCATTTAGCACCTGTCTAGTTTTTAATATGTGCTTAGCTCCAACATGATATTAGGCACTGAGGTAAGTGATAATTTATGCAGCATCTCCGATTTGCTGGAGCACGGACAAGAACTGACTTCTTTGCCTCAACAGCCGCACTGGAAATTTCAGGAAGCAGAAATTATTGCACGTAGAGAATCATAGGATCCCAGCCTGGTTTGGCTTGGAAGGGACCCTAAAGCTCATCCAGTTCCAGCCTCCTGCCACGGCCAGGGACACCTTCCACTGGAGCAGCTTGCTCCAAGCCCCATCCAACCTGGCCTTGAACACTGCCGGGGATGGGGCAGCCACAGCTTTGATAACCTCCCTCCTCTTATAGCCCATCAGTGTGTGGGTCTCCGGGTACCTGCAGCTGGAGTCCACCTGACTCTGTAAGCCTTAGGGACCAGGTCTCTGCTATCTTCACGCTTGCACTCTTCCTGCCTTATCTGGAAGGCCATTGAAAGGACCAGGCACTGCTTGTTTCATACAACACTTTATGGCAGGTTTTGGCTTGTGCACCGACCAAAAAATCTTTATTTTTCTTTTCTAACTAGCAGAGGGAAAACAAACCCCAGCCCAGGAGCAGAAGAGGAAAGCAACTGAATGCCCTTGCATCCTCCAATCCACAGAGCTTAGGTTTCAACTGAGTGACCCAAGGCCAAGGTGAATATAGATCTGAACTGAAAGCAGCGCTGCCCAGTTAATAACATCCATGCACAGTATCGTTCAACAGGAGAAGGTGTTTTTCAAGTGATAGGGTTTTTTTGCTTCCCGTAAGCGTAAGATGCAAAAAGCCAGCTCCTTTGGAGTGATGCTCAGTAAGTGTTCTGTCTGGCACAGAAAGCTCTCTGATGATAAAATGCCATTTCCTGCACTCCTCATTGCCCCACTATAATCTTGGGTTTGATTAGCACCTACACCTTGTCGGAGGTAGGCACCACAGGTTTGAGGGCAGGGGGACATCAATGCCAGCATGCCAGTGCTGCAGAGCTCAGGGTGCCTGCAGCTCCCCCAGAGCTGGCATCACTGGCACTTGCGCCTGCCTTGATGAAGCAGGTGAAAACTGTCCCTCAGCAAATACATTCCAGATCAGTATTGGAACAAGCTTCTGTAGCCAAGCCCTGACCAGGTCTGCCCTGGGACTGGGCTGGCTTCATGAAGCTCATGGTACCCCATCCTCCAGCTTCACCACAAAGGACACCGTGGTCAGCTTGCACACGCGCTTTGTGGACATAACCTGCCAAAAGGTAGAGGAAAACATCATTTAGAGTCTGAGGCACCCGGGCTGGGGTTGTGGCTCCAGTGCTCTTTGTACTTGCCCCACTCTAGGTCAGTTGTGAGGTTGGAGCGGGGCTGGGTGGGAGCTCTGCTGTTATTGTGGGTCACATTGCCATGGAATCACTGCAGCGCAGCGCAGTGAGAGGTTTCCCCCCTTCCCTTCCTGCCACCTCAGAGAGGCTCAATCATGTTCTCACTAGAGGCAGTCAAGCCACATCCACTGCACGGTTTCTTTGCGAGTTTGGCATTTTTCATCCTTTAATAAAATGCAGCAAACGGGTTTTCACACTCTCAGAGCAGCCCCATAAAGCACGGCAGCGAGCTTTAGCAGTGATTTTACTCAGCGCATTTTATTGCATCAGTTTTTGGATAGAACTGTTTGTGCATCTTAATCAGAAACCTGCCCCTATTTTGTTTCCTCAAGTAGGGAAAAGGGACTTTGGGGTGAGAACTCGCATGCGTCGAGTTGTAAAAACCATAGTCTGTTGAAGTCACTAAATCTCTGCTGGAGGTGTGAGCCCTCTGTTCCAAGGTAGAAGGAGCCCTGTTATTAGGTAGGGGCAATTCGAGTTCTGTTGTAGTCAAGCAACATCATATGGTGTGTATTCAGACAGGGCCTCCAGGCAGGTTGTGCCTGGATATTAGAAGGTCTGGCATGGTTTTCTGCTCTCAGCATCCCAAACTGCTTAGCCGTGCTGGTGTCCCAGGAGTCAAGGCTGGCAAGGAGCAGGCGCAGGTCTTCAGGGGCAGGCAATGGAGAGAGCCTAGTTCCCAGTTCCTCGAGTGGCAGCTTTTCCCCTTCCAGAAGAAGCCCAGAAACGGAGCCACCCAACATGCAGTCACTGCAGTGAGGGAGGGAGAGCAGAGCTAAGGTGGCTTCCGTACCTTGGGATCTCTGTGGCTTTGGAGAGGGACGCTTTCAAAAGCTGACGTGCCCTGCTAGGTTTGGGGTGCCTCAGTTTCCCGAGGTTTCCAGCTGTCTCTGGAGCGAGTGTTGGACGGGACTTGGTCAAGCAGAAGTTGTGTCCGGTTGGCCGACAGTTGGACAGGCAGATGGGACCTTCTGGGGTGAGCAGTGGGAGTTGCTGTCACCAGAGAGAGGGGTGTCTTCTGCTGTAGGCAGCTCATACCCTCTTTATGTAGCTCTAACCACTAGATGGAGGTGCAGGTTGATACTTGAGGAGTGCAAGTTCCACTGTGGAAATAACTTTCATCCCCCATTTTCAGCGACTTTTCCCCCTGGGGTCTCCCAGTTTACCTCTAGGACCTACAGAAGTCAGCAGACTGGCAGGATATAGGCACTAATTCACCCTCCGGTGGGAGATAACTTGTGCTGCAGGAAAGGAAACAGCAAATGGCAATGCTGGCATGGGGTACTGCTGTGGGAATCCCTACTCCAGCACAGCCCCTGCAGTTAGTCTGAAAGGACATTTCCGAGCTCTGCAAGGACATGGTCTCTACCCCTGTTCTTCCTTTCTCACCTGCCTGTGTAAAAGCAGCCTTTCTGCATCGCCTTAACTTGAGGCTAAAGGAGCCGGAAGGGCTTTTACAGGGACATCTATATAGCAGAGCACAGTGAAGAGCGTGGCCTGAGCTTCATGCGCAGTGCTTGCAGGTCCAGCTGCTCTGTTTGAACAACATTCCTTCCCATTACCTGGGTCACCCCCAGATATCCCCCCCTCCAGCATGACCAACTGTGGGGGCTCTCTGGCTTTCTGAAGCCGAGCTGCTCGGAGCCCAACTCCATCCTCTCTGCCCTCCATGAGTGAGAAGTTTGATGTGTGCCATGAACCTGTTGGTAGGGGAGCCACAAAAATGATGAAAGGGTTTTGAGAATTGGGCTTGTGAGAGGCAGGCTGAGGCTGGAGCCTGGATGGCTGTACGGAGGCGGAAGTGCTGTTTGCAACTGGAAGAGGCTGTTACAGGGCAAGCGGGGAGAAATTATCCTCATTAGTCACTGACAACAACATGAGAACTAACAGGCTGGGGCTGCAGCAGGGAAAATGCTGTTAAAGTGCTAGAAGAAACATTATAACTGTAAGCAAAACTGATGCCTATCAAGTGGGTAGGGAATGTCCGTGGCATTTCCGCTCCTGGAGATGCTCAGCACTGGGCAGACCTCCCTAAGAGAGAAGAAAACACCAAGCAAAGCTCCTCGCATAGACACAGGAGACGCTAATGGAGCAGAAGCGTCCTCCTTCCCTGCCCATGCTGACCAGTGATGCTGGTACCAACCTAAGCTCCTGACCGGCTGAGGGACAGCACTGTCTGGTCCATCCGGCGTGCCCCAAGGCAGAGATCTCCTTACTCGGGCTCACATCTCGCCTTGCTTTGCACATCTCACCCATGCTGCCTCGCTGCTTGTGGCACGATGCCTGCTGCAGGACAAACAGCCCTACAGAACAAACCTCATTTCAAAGAAACTCCTGCTGCTGAAGGGCTGGCACAAGATGCTGGAGGCAGCAAGCTCCATGGGAGGTCAGCATGACCCCATCCCCAGCCAAGAGCACTTTCCCTCTGACAGGCACAAGCTGCCTGCAGCACTGGAATAACTGGGACTGAGACTTGGGCACGCAGCATGTCCACCCCAAGCAAGCTGCATTTGCTGCATGGTCTGCAAATGATGTTTGCAGCCCAGGAAGCGCTCGTATACTGGGCTGTATCAAAGGGAGCATGAGAGCAGGTCAAAGGACCTGATCCTGCCCCTCTATTCTGCTCCCTTGAGACCCCACTCGCAGCACTGGGTGCAGTTCTGGTGTCCTCAGCATCAGAAGGACATGGAGCTGTTGGAGCAAGTC
>JARCZZ010017620.1:0-23604 GCA_030323915.1 Brotogeris chrysoptera
ACACAATACTCCAAGTGAGGTCTCAGGAGAGCAGAGTAGAGGGGCAGGATCACCTCCCTTGACCTGCTGGTCACGCTTCTTTTGATGCAGCCCAGGATGCGCTTGGCTTTCTGGGCTGCGAGCGCACACTGCAGCCACCTCATGTTGAGCTTCTTGTCAACTTATTATTTCTTTAATTATGTACTGAGGGGGCTATTTGCAAGCTTTTATTAGTAGAAGTACTGCACATCAAGCTTCTTGCAAGCCTGCATTCAAGTCTTCTTTCATTCAAGGGCTTTTTCTTTTCCTTTCTGTTAGTGCTGGCTATGCCCACAGTTACAACTTCCAAATACCATTTGCAAGGCTTTTTTTTTTTTTTTTTTTTCCTAAAAGCTTTTATTGCTTTGTTCGCTTTTCAAAACTGTGTCATTCTGTTTGACAACTCTTTAGTCTCTGCATGTCACCAAGTACTGTTTGAGTGGGAAATGATGGTTCCAAATGTAAGAATTTCAAATTAATGAATAGTGTGAAGCAGCAGAATGATTTCTAATATGAATGGAAGTGTATCTTGTCAGGGAGTGATTAAATAAGTAGCCTAAACAGTGACCACATGTGAAAGGAAGGGGAATAATTTGTTACTGGTCTGTTACCTGTTCAAAAATGAAACTTCTTGCAGCCTAATGAATGACTAGTATCTTGGATACGTTGGATAGGTTTCACTACCTTTACCTCGCTGGTAAACATGAATTACTCACAATTTGCTTTGTTTTAGGTAAGGTTTAAAGCTGGTTGAATGCATTCTGACAGTGTGATATTGATTTTCACCTCCGCCGTCACCCCCCAAAGCTGAGCTGTCAGTCAGGCTCTGTGGTAAATGTCAGCTTTTCAGGAGAGCAGCGCAATTCCATCTCGGGTTTGCTGTCACCAGAACCTGCTCTTGGTGAGTACACAAGTTACGTACTGTGTGTGCTGATCCCCACTGAAGAGTGGGGATTTCTGAGGTGTCTGTGGTTCTAGTTAAGGGTACGCAGTGTGCATTCATCAAATACCCCAGAAGACTCATTGATACAAGGTTGTGAAGGAAGCTGAATGTATTTAAGTAGCAATTAAAAGATTTGGTCATCTTTGGCCTTATCATTTCTGTCTTTTTTTTTTATGGGGTAAAGCTTCTCTCTTACAACTTCATCATCTCATCACCTCACCTCACTTTTTTATTACAGCTATCATAAATCCTTTGAAATTGAATCACTGCCTTGATTTTAAGCAAATGAAAGCATGTTTTAGCGTTTATGAGTATGATTTGTTGAAGCAGACAGTTGGCAGCGAGAAATGGAAGTTTTGGACTTAAGTTAGAGGAAGTTGGCAGACAATATGCTCCATTGCAGAACTGAAAGCTGCAGTAGAAGTAAATATCCATAGAAAAATGTAAATTGATGGTTTGCTACTCTTCCATTACACCAGTAAAGATTTAATAAGCTTCAGATGAGATTTTATCCACTGTATTTTTATAGTAGTGGTTTAAATAATCAGGCAGGGCTGAAAATGAGATTTTAAACTTTGATGCTATATCCCAGCCTTCCAGGCACATTGTACCAGCCAGAGGTTGCTTGAGCTTTAATGAACAGTTCCGCCTATGTAGATCAGTTCAGGTTAAAGAGAAATTCACACAACTGCCTCAAACTCAAAGCATAACTTCCATGGAAAAATTCTGCTGTCTCCATAGGCTCCATCTCAGTCTGGGACTGGAAATCAAAGAAGGAATAAGGTATTTATGTGAGGGACAGAGTTATGTGATGATGTGGTTGAGATGTGACTAGGGATGAAAGTGTGGGAGGAGACAGCTCTGCTGCTGCCTGCCCAATGCCATTTAGGACCACAGCCTTTTGATGACCTTTGGCAAATCACGTAAGCTGTCTGCACCTTGTCTTCTGTGCAAAGAGAATATTCCTTTCTCGCTGTGGTGTTTGGAGAACTAATTAAGGTTTTCCAAGCAATTCTAGAACCTCAGATGGAAGGCACACGCAGAAAGCATTGTAATTAACAGGAGCTTATCAGCTGAGCTTTACAGAATGAATAAATATATGTAAAACTGCGTGCTTTTTTGGAAGCTTTTCACCATCCCTAAAAAACCTCATTTGTAGATATGATATTTTAAGATTAATAAAAAGAAGTGTTTATTGTACTGGGATATTCTTCTGGGTGCTTATTAACTGGCATGCCTTATTGTATTAGGGATCTGGAGGTTTGGGAATGTGAGCATTGCTCTAGGATATAGCCACATAACAGAGCAAATTGATTAGACTGCATCTGCAGATACTTTCCCCTTTCTCCTATAAACATCAGTGTGTTTTAAAATTATTTTCTGTTTTCCAAAGACAAAGAAAATGCAGTTAAATTTAACTTGAGTGCCTCTTTCTGTGCATTCTACTTCTCTACATTGGCATATTTAAGCAGCGCTATTACCAGAAGGAGGGAGTTAGGGCTGCTTTTGCTTCTTCCATTTATATGCAAACGCAGGAGTGACTGGACCTGAATTAGTCAGGAAGGCTGCATGACCAGTGCTGGAAGTCGTGGCCGGCTTGGACCAAGAGGCTATTGCCAGTATATGGTAGTTACGGTTACAAGTAACACAAGTAGTGAGCGCAGTACCACTTCCCCATAGTGCACATGGAGTTGTATGAGCTTTTACGCATGCACTTACTCTAATAACAGCACAAGGCCCAACTCTGCTCTAAATAAGCTTAAATTTTATAATGGAGGCTGATACTTGAGGAATCTGATTATTTATTTTCTGGAATTTAAGCCATAGAAACATTGCTTACAAAATGGATTTGATCTGCTAGTATATTCAGGGAGTGTGTACTGGGATTTCATGTACTGACCTGGGTGGTCTGCTGGGAGGGGCTGTTTTGTACTTGGCTGAAAAATCTGTCACCAGGCATTGTTTCACAATAGTTTGGTGTCTGGTTGGAAACGCATGTCAAGCAGAATCAGTATCATCATTCCTTTTGACTTGTCTCTGCTTTCAATCACATGTATGACAGGGCACAGAAATCATTTGTCGCAAGGCTCTTACTGTCTTCTTCTCCTGCAGTATAGCATTCATTTAGCCCGCTCATAGCATGTTACTTGTTTACAATACAGCACAAGGGAATTCTCATTTTCTAGAAGATTTTGGCAAAATGAGCAGGCAAGTAACTGATCTTTGCAGTACTTTGACTGGACTCTGTTTTGTTTTGAGTGGGTGGTGGTTGGTTTGTTTTAATCAGCGAGATGGGAAATAACTGAAGACAACATTGGATGATTTGGTTTCTGGGTTAGCTGGTGTTACAAAGTAACAAGTAGTGATGACGTGGTGATGCAGACGCAGGTATTATCAACATTATGCTGAGATTTATCACAGTATTTATCATGGAGCGCTTGAGGTACAGCATTGTCCTGAATTTAGCACTTTGCTTGCAGACTTTAGATAGATTTCAATCTCTCTTTAAGGCATAAACTGTGCCCTTTTAAAACGCTTTTGACTTACTTAAAAATCAAGAGGAATATGTGAAAGTAAGAGGGCTGGTGTGATAGAATGGCGTTTGCTAGCAGATCAGTTCACAGGTTTGCATTAAGAGTTAGATGTGTGCAAACGGCAAATATGACGGATAATGAATCCCCTCTGTTTGTGAGGGTTGACCTCAGGCAAAGCAGTGACAGGCACTGGATCAACTGATGGAGTTTCTTGCAGAGAGAGCATGAGGTACTACAGCATGTGGATTGCCGGCGTGTTTAGGCAGAAGTACTCGACTTCAGGAAGGCAGAGTAATTAGTTTCCCTTCTTCCCTTTCCTGTATGCTCTGTACAAGTCATTCTGATATGATGATTTTGTTGTGCCCTGCAGTACAGGGTGAGACAGTTCAGTCCTTAGGAGAAGGAATTGGCTCTTTACAGGGAGTGGGACTGATTGAATGTCACTTGCAGTTCTTGCTCTGTTACGTCATGTCTGTCCTGCAACTGGCTGTGTGGGTGCAGCATCAGGAGCTCTGAAGTGCCTCCCTTCTGCTTACTTGGGTGGGTGCCAGCAGTGATGCAGCAGTGCTGAGAGATGTCAGCATCACTGGAGGAGCAGCCGTGCCTGGGTGCCCACGAGAGGCAGCCCTTGTATCATCATGCTGCTTGGCCTGGCCAGCGTGGGCAAGATGAGCTGTGGTTGAGCATTCCGTGTCCAGCAGCACTGTTGGCTCTACCTGGTGTTAAGCATTGACACATTGGACACTGACATGTTTTCAGTCTTGTCTTTACTGCTCCATCTCTGGCAGTGTTCAAGGCCAAGTTGGACAGGGTTCGGAATAACCGATCTCGTCGAAGGTGTTCCTGCCTATGTCAGGAGGCTGGAACAGTATGAGCTTTAAGGTCCCTTCCAACACAGACCAGTCTGTTTTTCACAGAGAAGCTGATGTATAAAGGGATGGTTAGATTGAGAGTATCACTGGGGTAAACAAACTCCCTCTTTATTTAAGAATGAATGCGTATAATTAATGGATCTATACAGTTACTTTTGTCCAATTCAGACTTGCTTGGATAAGAAAAGGTTGTTTTTTAATTTATTTAACTGGCTGGTATAATTGAGTACAAATCCAAAGGTGAAAGCAGTCATCTTAGTAAAAATTGATTTCTCTATCCTCCAAGAGGATATGTACTTTGTATTTTAATGATGCAAAACTGATAGAGCGAAGATGGGTCAATCTCTCAGTGTAGGGTAGGCATCACTCAACGGAAAGAACTATAGCATTTGGGAAATAGAAACAGCGAAGGAATATTTAACTTCTTTGAATACATATTTTAACTTGTATGAGGCCTTTTTTTCTAATACTTTTCTTACTGTCAGATGCTTTGTGCATCCTTTAGAATATCTGAGGTATCTTAGAGGTTAAAAGTCTGTTTCAAGCACCTGTGGACTAGTATTAGTCTGCTGTGATTGAAAGAAAGCAGAAAACTCATAAAATACAAAGGATTTCTACCTTATTTCTATTTTTAATATTTCCCTTATGCATGCAGTCAGTTAGGACCTGTGAGCACATCTTTCCTGAGCAGTTCCACTGTGTGAAGTTGTGCATTCGGTTATTTTCCTTGTTACTTTTATGTTTGTGCTTTGTCTGTTTTTAACTCATGGGAGTGGCAGAGAGTGGAATTCTCTTTCACTCGCACAATAGCATGCAAGAAAAGCATAAGAGATTGAAAATACTGCTATAAAAATGAGCCAGCATTCTGGTAGATTGAAGTGGAAATGAGGGGACTGTTACTGTATGACTTGAAATCTGATGCAGTTCAAATAAATTAGATCTTCCCAAATTAACAGCCCTTCTAATAAAGGGGGAAGTGTTGAATTTTCATCTCTGAGTGGCATAAAGTCAAAGAGCTTTTTATGAATGGGTGAAGACTGCTGATTGCAGAGGGAAATGGATAGGAATGGATAGCACGGAGCTGCTGGTAGGGAGCAGCAGGGCACTGAAGAAAAGCCAAAGGTTCATTGGCTTAGATGCCACCTGGATAGGTTACTGTTAAGTTCAGGTGAGCACAGCTGGGGCATGTGTAAGACATTTTCCTTTTCAAAAATAAATGAAATGAAATGTTAATCCAACTCATCTGATACCATTTGTTCAGTTTTGGCTTATAGAACTGCAAATAAGATGGGTACACATATACAAATAAGGGCAAAATGAGCCTACACAGTGATTCCTATAAAACACCATTTTAATTCTAACTTGCAATTGGCAGATACATTATATGTCCTATAACAGCTCATATTTGCTTTTAATACGTTGTGCACATAACTGATTCTGACTTCTTTTGGCTGAGGAAATGTTGGCTTTCTTTGGCAGAGACATGTGCCTATTACAGAATAGAAAGGTTAGCAGTTTGAAATGCCAGAGTATAAGAGGCTTTTCTTCCTGTAAATTACTATTCTGCCCATTGAAAAAGTGATAAAACTTTGCAGAGACTGATGGAAAACCTATAAAATTTAATGAAATACCATTTATCTATATTAACTTAACCTACAGAATTACATGAGTAGAGTAGTCCTCTTAAAAAAAGCAGAATCATTAAAAACCCTATAGAAATTTAGAAATATTCCAAGAACCTTCACATAAATGTTAAGAACAGGAACTTTATATGCGAAGTATGAGGCAGTATTTGAGACAGAATTTGGTAAGGCATCCTCCCTTTAAAATTCAGAGAGAACTTGGTATGAATGGGAACAGGTATCCTAATTATGCATAGTAGGGAGTTATCTATTCCGTTGTAAATCACCGTTTTTGACTGTGGTGTGGTGAAGACTATCCCACGTAACCTGTGCATTCAGATAAACTACATCTGTAGAGCTGCTGCTATGTCCAGCCTTAAATGTGCATCCGAACCTAAACGTGTTGATGATCTAAGCTACCCACATGAGGTCTGGTGCCGTAGCTGTCCTGCAGTGAGCCAGCTGACTTTGCAGGTAGGGAAGGCCTGGGTGCCTGGAAGGGGGTGCTCAGGTGTTGCTGTGTGTACAGCAGGGATTCAGTGTCTCTGCAGGCCAGTTGTAGTTACTCTGGCACTGCTGGACTGCCAGCCCAGAAGCTTCGTGCCTTTTTTTTTTTTGATGCATAACACTTGCCATGCCCTGTTTCTTTCCAACAACAAATTTCTTGTATTGATAAAAACCCCAGTTTAGTTCTGCATGTAATTCCCTTCTACTTTAAATCACTTTAAATGCAGCTTTCATCTCACCAGCCGTGTAGCTAGAAGAGTCATGTGGACTATCCCTTTGCATGTGGGTCAATTTATATCATGTTCAGACACTTTAAGCCAAGAAGAATTCTCTGCTTTGTGTAAGCTGCCCGTCGCTCCTGTTTCCAGTCTTCATCAAGTGAATCACTTTGATAACTTGGAGCCAGTCAGCTATAGTACTAATGAAATGTTCCTGGTTTTGCATGGTTTCCTTCCATGCCTTTTTATTTTCTTATGTTTTTAAATACAAAACTTCTTTTGTAGAGACAGGGAAAAAGGAGCTTGAGTTTATAGCAGACAGATTTTGGAAATAGGATGAACTAGGGAATTTCTACACAGTTTTCTGATTCTTTGGGCAGTCAGAGTGTATTTCACATCACAGTTTACATTACAGATAATGTTAAATAGCTTGTGGTAACATTCTTTGGATGAAATCCTAGCTCTTCTTCAGTAAGTGACAGAATTCATATTGATTTCAAAAATCATACTCATTGTCTGATTCATAACCAAAATTCTTTGGAAAACGTCATCCTTGGAAGGCACTGTAGCCTGCAAAAGCCAGGAATGCCATTTGTTACTGTTCTAGAGGCTTGGGGAGAATAGGGGAGAGGAGACAGCAAACAAGTGTTGTAAACCATCTTGCACTGAGCAGTTTTAGCATGGCTACTACAAGCTCACAGAGCAGTTTTAAACAGCTGATTGTAGTTCTACAGCTCAGCTGTGGTTTTATAACTCTCATAATACAAACAAATCTGAATTCTTTGATTTGTTTCTGTCCTCTTAAAGCGTGGCAAATATAAGAGATGAGAGAGGTATTTGGTTGACTTTCAAAACGAAATTTGATTCAGCTTCATTTTGATTCTCTTAGACCACAGAGTAGCTGTATTGCAAGTTATTCCATGTATTTTCTCTAAGCTCATTCCATACAGCTTTGTAATCGGGTCTGTAAGGGGCAGATGCGACCAGATGAAATCACTTGCATTCCACCTGCCTGCGCTGAAGCAGACTTTGGACTATACATATAATAGCAGGGAGTAAACGTTAAGATCACAATGTATAGCCCCTCTGTTCAGTAACGATCGTGGGGAATTCTAAGAATGCCTGAAGAAAAGCATCCTTCTCTTGGAAAGAATTTATTTGTAGCTTTAGGAGATTTAGGCTGCAGGGAGATGATATAGTGACTATGCAGAATGTTGCCTGTATTTTTGTAGCAAAGTAAAAAGCAAAAATGTTACTGTGAAGCTAGTTCAAGTGCAGAATTTCTCTCATCAAAATGGCAGGAAATTTACTTTGGAAAGTATCTAAGTCTATAGATGTAGAGCTATTGAAAGTCATGTAAGGGAAAATATAAAGATTTTGGCATTTTTCCTTTAGGTTATTTGTACTTTTTGTCTTTTATCACTCCTGATTTTGCTTATTGTTTGCTCTTTTGGAGCTGTGCAAGTATCTTGAATATTGTTTCATGCAAGAGCTCCCTTGAGTGCTCCTCTGTGTCTAGGTCTTGCTTTTAGTCAGTTCTCCCATAAAATAGGTTTACTGATGATTTCATTCTCCTTTTTGCCATGATAAGCCTCATTAAAGTGGGTACAATGATAGACTTGAAACCCCGTGAAATTAGAAGATCAAGGCCTGTCTTTATTGGACTGAGGTTTTAAGCAACTTCCAAGTGGGCTTTCTAGAAGTGTTAAGTGAAATCGTTGTATAAAGGCTTTATTATGTTGTGTTTTCATTGTGTTCTCATCATTTCAATACAGAATACTTCAGACTGATCTCATTTTTAATAAGGTGACATTTAGACGTACTTGACAATCCACTCTTATGATGATGAATAATCTCACATGCCAATTGCAGTAGTGTTTTTCTGTAGTAAAGTTCATGGAAAGCAGAAGTGGACAGCAATGATCTGTGAAGTTTTTTTGCGGCATTTTAGTGGTAACCATTGCAACATGAAACAGGGTTAGCTTCACATTTGAGTAAGGTTTAATTCATACCTTGAAACTGATTAGGGCATTTAGGTAATGAATGACAATTTGTCATTTGACAATTTGTCCCTGCCTGTGATTGGAGCTGAATGAGCTTTAAGGTCCTTTCCAACCCAAACCAGCCTGTGATTCTATGAGGTAAATGTACAAGTACACATAAAACTGAAGGTTTAAAGAAATGCCATTGTTGAAATTTTTCTGGTCATAAATAACTCAAATCTGACCAGTGTAAATGACATGTGGGAAATTAATAGAGTCATTTCACTTAATCACTTGGAGACAGACCAAAAGCAAAGAGTGAATAGAAAAGTTGAAGATAATATCCCACTGGAAAAAAAATAATAGTTCCTCTGTCGCTTCTTTATTTTTCACATAACGAATAGCACTTCTTTCAAAGTTTCTTCCATAAGAAAGTCTTCCTTTATTTCCTGAGTAAAATAACACTAAATAGCGTGTATATGGAAACCATGATAGATTTTCTATTTTCATCACCATGGCTGAGAATGGACACTTACAAGTCTCCAAACTACTTTATTATGCTCCAAGCAAGTTATAATGAGAGTCACTATATTATTTCATTTGAATCAGCAGTGAAACCAGAATATGTGGCAGAAAGTCTGTTTTATTCTGAGTTATGAAGAAGAAAGGAAATAAACCAGATGGAAATACTAAATGTAAAATCTGCTGCTTATTCTATTGGGATTGTATTATTTTGCTGTGACTTTATTATGTTGTCACAACCTTTTTATGCTGTCAACTGCCACTGTCTTAAAGACTTATTCAGTTATTTTGCAGCCGCTCTGGGGCCACTTGTTCTGTTTTCAGGTTTCAGTCCTTGAGAACACAAAATGAAGGCTTTGGGAATCATCACTTGGTATTTCTGCCAGATTTTTTTTCTTTGCAATCCTTCACAGAACTGTGCTCCCAGATTATCAGCAAGTAATTTGTATGTTTGTTTTCCTTCCATTGTTTGCAGACTAGCTAGGGATTAGCACTTCATTTCTAGTCCATGTGTATATACTGTACCTTTGCGCACCAAAGGTGGGTCCGCCGGTAGAAATCCCAACCTGTTTTACTGCTTTGCTGCTTTTCTTTGCCTGGCACTCTGGGAAGGATGTCCCTTGAATCCTGCTGTACTCGGGAAGTATGGGTAAGGTCTTGAGAACCTCACTGATGGCACCTTTGGGGTGTGAAGAAGGGAGTGCACAGTCCTCTTTTAATCCCTCAGTGCTGACTGATGTTTTTGGCACCATGATTTCAGTGTGCCTGCTCTGCAGTGGCAGTTTGGTATCACTCTTGAGTCACTGGCAAAGGAATTGGTGATGCCTTTGGTAACAAACAATGGGTTTCATCAAGCAGAATGGCAGTTATTGCTGTGATCAAAGCATTTTCGTAGCTTTTTCTCTCTGTTCCTGCCCCAGCCTGTCTCACAGAAGGTGCCTGTTTGTTTCTGTGCCATCTGTGGGCTGCTGTTTGACCATTCTGCAAATCTTTGTAATTGGGGTCTGGAAATGAGTTGATATTTTTCTTCAAATAGCCTTGTGGTTTTGGAGATCTTCCTTATTTTACATGTTCTAACATGAATGGAGAAAATAATATGAAAGATTGAGTACAGTGCTGCAGGAAAGAGAAGTGATGTGTAACTCACTAAACTATGATGACGCAACGAGTTCTGAGGAGCTCCTGAGACTTAAGGCTACAGAACAAACTTGTTGCTGGATTCTTTGAGTAGACATATAAATTTAATTTCACTTAGTCTTTGCAAAGAGAGATGTGAGAGGGATTTTGATGCCAGAAACATATATAAGGACATACCAAGAATCTTCTGTGGAGTAGAGGGGTGCAGCCTTGGGCCCAAAGGGTTAGTGTTGTGCTTGTCTCTGCAGAAAGTAGCTGAGAAAGATGTGAACATCTCTACTACAGGCTTATGCCATTTAAATTCCTTCAGTGAATCATTGATCCTCAAGCTGGGTTTGCTCAGATAATACTGGTAGCAGATGTTTAGACAAGTGACTTTTCTGGAATTCACAGTAACAACTGTGTGCATACGGATACTTATGGTGTTCAGGTGAGAAGGCTGCATACAGGGAGATGCCTGAAGGCTACCACTAAAACCGGTGTGGTAGGAGACCAAGCTAAAAGCAGAGCTCTTCCTTTATTCAGGAAGGGCTATCTCTGTACCCTTTCATTTCCTTTAGCCCAGTTGTCGAACCACTGCTATAGGTTTATTGGCATCGGCGCAAATATCCTCTTGACAAATGTGGATCCAGGATTTCACGGTAGGGATATAATGACGGACAGGTCATGGGTTGCAATATGTACGTACACCAAAACTAACAAAGGTGCCTCAGTCAAAAAAGAAGCAGCAAGTGCATAGTTCAGCAAACAGTTAAGGGCTTTTAGTTCTCCATTTTCCATATATTACTCTAGATGTAGCGCATTACTGTGTGCTGATGCTTAAGATCTCATCATTTTGAATGCTGTCTTCCCCACATCCATTTGGACGTGACTTTTGCTGCTTTTGCTACGACCCTCTGCAGAAGCCAATGTTCTTTACAGTTGTAAAGCAGCTTGAAATCACAGCTCTGGAATCCTTTATAACATTAATCCCTAGAGCCAGCATTTTGTAAAATGCCAACTGCTGTTAGCACACTGCAATTAAAGCACACATAAAGCACTGCTGAAGAAACAATTGAATATGTCTGGCCTGCATGAAATAGAAATGTGAGGGTGCCGGTCCATGTTGTACTGCCGTGCACATAGAGCTTTTTTAGCAGTTCCCTGTCCCAGCTCAATTTGCTTTTTCTCCTCAGTCAACTGTAATTTACTACTCCCTCCACTGTGCTTATGAATCTAGTTGTTAATCCAAACTTTAACCCTTATCAGTGAAGTCAGGATAAGAAAATAAGAACAAATAAGAAAGAGTTAGGGTTTGGTTGGGTTTTGTTTCTTCTAAAGTTATTTTAGAGTCTCACAAACGGCTGCACAGATACAACCGTGTGAGTAGAATAGCGGCAAACTGTCAGTTCACTTAGTTACACACAAAAAGTGGTGGGAACCTTGCAAAATGTCTTTGCCACTGGGAAATTGTAGTGGTCAGCTCAGGCTGCACCTGGTGAAGCAGTCTCCCTCAAGTACCAGTGCTCCTTGTGTAATGCCTGTGTTCCTTGTGTAATTCCTGTCTATGGTTTGGAGGGCCACCAGAAGCAGCTCGCATCTGCCTAATGCAGGTGCTTAAATGTGCATGGATAACCCCCTGCTCTCCCTAGTTGCTTGCTACAGGGTGACCCCTCTAGAAGAAAATGGTACTGCTGCTCCCTCTCTTCCTTCCTACATCCCCATCCAGCAATATAGTTGTTAATGCTTGGCCCCCTTATTAATCTTCCAAATGGTCTAGCAGTCCTTGTGTTGTGGCAGACATTACTGCTCTGCCTGGAATTCTGCTGCAGTGCTTCCAGTCACAATTTTTTTCCTCCAGCAACAATAAAATAGTTGAGCTTTTAGCATACCGTCCATCTGACTAGTTACACTGGGGACCACAGAGATTCTTGTATTGTTGGCTTTGGCAGTTGTTAGATCTAAACACGGCTCCATTATTTTTTATTGTGTTCTCTTATAGCAACTGAATGTTTGAGTTTCTAGAAACAAATAGAAAATGTTTGCTAGGCCCTCCCTTTTAGGTTACTTTTCCTGGTCTCATACTATGAGTGCCAGTTGCGTTTGAATAGGTTGGTCGCTGTGTGCCTAACCCCTTTGTTGTTGTTTCTTTATCAATCAAGTCTTCAAAAGCAAGGTTCACTGAGTACAGTGAGGGATGCAGAGACTCTGTAGTGGGAAGCAGAACGTCTCCACAGCAGCTGTGCGTTTGCTTATGATGGATTTTTGTTGTGGCTTTAGCTTTATGTTAGAAATGTACACGTGGAAGTGAAACAAGGGTCTGTGTATACCTGCTTTCCCTGTTACAGCAGTGGTAATAAGGGATCTATTTACTGCTTGTCAGTGTGGTTGGTAGCTGGGGCTCAGGTTGAAGTGAGGAAGGATTCTGCCCTATCTTGAGTCCCTCTGTTATTTAGCCACTACACTGGTAGCCACAAAGAACAGCATCGGGCAGTGGCAGCTCCGTGCGTAGAAGCAGATTGTTAGTGCCATTTGTGCTATGGTGCTAGTTTGAAAGAAGATAATGTATAAAAGTGTTTTAAATAACAAAGGGCTTAACTAACCCTACCGTGTTGTAATTTACATCTAGCTAAACCTTACTATTAAGTAGCAAGTAATTAGCATGTGTATCAGTAATTTGAAGGGCCCAGGAACATTTCTGTGGCTCCCACTGGGTCTGGAAATTACTTAGTTGAGTACTGTCATGCATCATATAATCAACAGGTTTCAGTATGGTGATTTATAAATTACACAACATAATTTAAAGCTCAGCTTCACAAAACAAGAGAAATAGATTACGTGATCTACAGCAGGCCAGCAGCCTGATTGTAGGCACATTTATGTGATTACAAACTGGATCTTGCCATGTACTTCAAGTCTCTTCTTGTTAGTAAAATTAATCATATACCTGAATTTATTATCTAGTAGCTATGCACGTAATTCCTACTTGACAGTTGATTTGATAGCTAGTTTAAGTAGGCCCCAGACTGCAGTTAACACCATGTGATACAGTTAGGCCCCAGTGCCACCTCTTGTGAATTGTTAGTAAATAATGCCAATTGGGTACTTATATATAGAATTATAAAATCATAGAACAGTTGGGGTTGGAAAGGACCTTAAGATCATCCAGTTCCAACCCCTCTGCCATGGGCAGGGACACCTCACACTAAAACCATGCCACCTAAGGCTCTGTGCAACCCCGCCTTGAACACAGCCAGTGATGGAGTATTCAGAGCTTCCCTGGGCAACCCATTCCAGTGCCTCACCACCAATATTTGTTTCTTTTTTACCTTGAGAGAAGCAAGATTTGCAGGAGCAGATGATGTCTTTTATCAGGCTGGCTGAGGAGACCAGCAAAAAAGCCATCTGGACACAGGCTCTTCTCCAGGTCTCTGTGAAATAGCTCTGATAATACTGATGGATCATTTGTGTGTTCTGTCCTCCAAACAGACCTGTGGCAATGGTGGTTGCAGTTGTTCTGTACGAGTAATTTCTCCGGTAGCCTTTTTCAAGGAAAGTTGAGAGAAGGATGGGCTTTCCTCATGGAAATAGGAATTAAAGATTATGCAGAATTCCCTTTTGCTGCTGCTTCTCACAGGAGCATTACTGAAATCTTTCCTCAGTGAATAAGGCTAGAAACAATTCCATTTCTGTGCCTACTTTCGTATGAGCATGAACTTGCTTCTTTTGGAGAACGTTCAAAGGAGAATCAGATGTCAAAGTCCATCCTAGGAACGGTTATTAGATCCCTGGCAAATAAAGCTGTTCTTACCCATGACTGGCTCACTGTATGTTGCCTCATACAGGAATCTGTATTATGCAGGACCAGGGTTTGGGGTTTATTTTCCTGTTTACAGGAAAGTTTCATGTAAAAGTCATAGTTCCACCTGGAGTTTAGAGTTGTCCAGCTTTGTTTTGATTTTAGATATGAAGTAGAGCCTGTGTTGAAGTTCATTTGTAGATTTTCTTCTGGCGATAGAGTGATACCAGTTGTCTCTGCAGATCTTTTAATATACCATTAGTGTTCATTAGCCCTTACCTCAAAATGTTACTTATTCCTTTCCAGAGATTAACAGACTTCTCATAAATAATTCCTTTATTTCTAAGCGAACTCAGAAGATAGCACAGAATTATCTTCTGTGAGGAATTTCAAATGGTATTAGCCTGTAATGTAGACTGCAGAGCATGAAGAACGTGACCAACCTCTCAGTGTGGTTGTTAAATCAGGTCGAGTTTTTGTTTGCCTGCTGCTTGGCTGAATTTGGCACTTGGTTTGACAGCAAACTAGCTGGGATTTAACCTGCATTAGGCACAAGCAATGTTTGCTTATCTAAGGGCAGGAAAAAGAAGTGACAGGTCATTTCAGCTTCTGCTAACATGGTATGGCTGTCGTACTCATATCAAAGCTAACATGGTATGGCTGTCGCACTCATATCAAACTCTGCCCTTGTGGGTTATGACTTAACTTGAAGGTAGGGTTTTATGCCTTCCCTTTCAGAATTGCTATTTTAAACCTTAAAGGTTATGTTTTATTCCTGTTACCTCACAGCTCCATATACTGTTGGTATACTTGGTTATATTCAGTCTCCCTCCTCTACTTCATACTCTCACGCAAAGCTGGAAGCTGTTTTCACCTTTCATGTGCTCTTGCTGTTTGGTTCCTCCTTGGTCTCCCCAAAATTCCTCTGCTAGTTCTCTCTTGCCCCTTGATACACACTAAGTCACTTCTGTGACTGACAGTGTTAGCTGTTACTCAGGTCTCTTTGGGTCACACTGAAAGCTGTGGCATGAGGGGATTGCATGTCAGATGCTTAACATCTGTTGGGAAAAGCTGCTTATCTGTGCACATGTGTAATTGTTTCTCCAAATCCTTATTTTTCACATTTCTGTTGCTTTACCAAGCTTGCGTTGGTAAATGCAGTCTTACTTCACCAATTTGAAATGATTCCACAGTTCTTAGCCTGCTCCTTTGATGGTGTCATTGCCCTGTTCCCTTCTCGCTCTCCTGGCTTCTTGTACATCGAACATCAACTGCCCTTTTGTACTTGGAGTGCTCTTCACCATGGTTCCAATGGCTGTCACCTCTGCTCTCTTTCTGTCAGTAATAAGAAATGTACTCTCACCCCATCAGTCCAAGCCCCAAGCCTTTTTTGTTTGTTTTTCCCATTCTCAACTCAAGACCTTTGTATGCTAGATTGCATGGCCTTTTGCAACAGAAAATGCCACCGTAACATCTGCTGACAAGCTACCTCATTATCCTCCTTCACTTCCTCGTATAAAGTCTCTTTTCTGTACACAAAGCACTGTTTTGAGACTCTTGTGTAGAAAGTATTAGATTGTTATTTCCAAGGCCTCTCCGACCCCTCCAGTTTGGCTAAGTGTATCTCCGGTAACTTCTATGAGCTGTTTGGGACACAGAACAACTTTAGTGCTGTTTTGGTACCATGGCAGACAAAACAGCATGTGGCTTATGACTACAGCTCTGTGGTGGTGTAGAAATACAGATGATGCCAACATGCCTTTGCTGAAGATTTTAGTTGCAATAACTTGTGAGTGAAACCTGGCCATGTGGCAGGCAGGATGCTTAGAAACCTTAGGAATGGCTGTGCAGGAGCGTCATTGTCATACTTTGTAATGCTCGTGCTCCACTCCTGTGTTACTGGAGCTTGTCTATCGCTCATTCTGAAATCTTCCACGCTTCATGTTGCTCATCTAAAGAAGACATGAAATACAAACAATTAAAATCAGCTAGCATTTATTTTGGGAAGATATAAATGTGGCAGCACTGTTCAGCTGCTCCTTTGTGATGATTATTAATCATTCAGAATGCTTTGAATGTTAAAATCTGTCCTGGCACAGTGCAGTGGGAAATGGCATGCTTCATCCAGACTTTCCAATGCTACCAGCCATGGCTTATCTCGTTTATATGCAAGGTTATACAGCAAAACACTTTCCCATGAAAGATTTTAGAGTGACATAACCAAATCCTGTTCACAACATGTTCCTGTGTAACCTGCTCTAGATGGCCCTGCCTTGGCAGGGGATTGGACTGGATGATCTCCAGAGGTCCCTTCTAACCCTAATGATCCTGTGCTTCTGTGAAGTGTTTGTCTTGGTATTGTACTTTTGTGGGTTATGGGAGGGGTGATTTTGACAGTAGTGAGATCTAGCAAGTAAAACCAGGTTTTATACTGATCATCTTGTTTTGTTGCTTCACAGAAGGAAGAGTTTCCCAGCACATCAGTCTTATTAGACCACTGTTTATCCATCCAGTCCAGAACTGCTTTGTAAGTTACTTGCTCATAAACTAGAAATCAGTTGAGTAGACTTTGCAGATGCGGTGCTTGTTAATTCTCTTCTTACCTAAATATATCATTTTAAACTTTTAGTCCACTATTATATGACTCTGAATGAAGTGTGTGTGTGTGTATATTGGTATATGACTTGGCTTCATATATATTATCCTGTAATTAGTAAAATGAAGGTGGTTAAGAGTATCAGAGAGCAAAGAGGCTGTTACTTTGGCACATAATTTCTAGCTCTTATTTGTTTCACAGCAGTATTGGCTTATAGTATTTTCAAATCTCAGCCTGCCACCATCTTTTATTGGCTTCTGTGGAGATGTCAGACTGTGAACCTCACCAGGAGCCAGTTTTGTCCTTGAAGAACAAAGGAAGACACATGCTTTTTGTATTGTGGTATATTCACTGCTGGAGTAGCATGTACTACAGTAATAGTATTACAGAGTAGTCGTATTGCAGAGACATGAACAACTTGTTGATGGAATGTCTGGGAGTGTTGTGGTGTCACTGAAGTATTTTTAACCTGATCCAATAGCTTAAGATAGCCAAGACCCAAAACCCACAGCTTTATTAATCAAGGAGGCAGCTTGTTGGACGACTGTGGCGTGTGGGGCATGGGTTGCTGCCACTGGAAGACTGGTGACTGGTAAACTCTGATATAGCCATTAGTAGCATTATATCTGTAATGAGAGGCTGCTCGGTTCAAGAGGGAGTAGTCAGGGGTCATGACATGTAGACGACCAGCTTGTGAAGAGGAACTTCATTACATAGCAGGTAGAAACACACTCCTGTACAGCAGGGGTGCCTGGGCAGCTATTAGGATTCCAGAAGCACTCCCAAATTGCAGCTTAACAAAACTATCATAGCTTTTGCAGTCGCCTAGTTGTTGTTTGGTACATACAAACCTCAGTAATCGTCAAGGCAAATCCAAGCCAACAGGAAGATCAGCCAAATGTTCCATCTAGTTCTTGCTAAATGGGAGACATCTTCATGATTGAATGTTGAACTCTGTTGCCATGGATGAGTGTCATGCAACACTGGCTACAGATGAAACTGCTGAAGTGCAAAGCCTGCAGACTAATAAGACACATTGGATCAATGGCTTACATTTAGAAGTATTTCTTTTTTCATCCAGTAAATCCAAGATTGCAAGCCTAAAGGAAAAAAACTATTCCTCCAGAAAATTCCTTGTGGTGCACCTGAATGTCTTGCTCCTTTAGGCGTATCTTTTGATCTAATAAGCCTGTTTAATTGGTTAAATCCTGAAGAAATGAGGATGAGGATCAGTAATAAACTGCGTAACAGTCACTACAGAGTTGCCAGTCTGCCTAAATGCTCTCATCTTCTGAACCAGTGTCACCAAGGGCTCTGCATCATTCAAGTGAATCTCATAATGGGCAGCAGAGAATGTTTCCAGCCCTTTCTCTGCTACCAGTACTGGGCAGGAAAGTCTGCACATGCCCAACAGTGAGGGAAGAGGGTACAGGCATTACCTGGAGTTGCCTTTTTCACCCATTAAATAGGTTCAGCTCCAGGCCATTTCTGTCTCATATTCTCAGCTCTGTATTCTCCATGGATATACCAGAGTGTTGTTCTATTTTGGATTTCCGCTTTGCCATTGCACATGATTCAAGTGTCACGGCTAATGCCTGAACTGAATCTGTCTTGAGCTTTAATAGTAACAAACAGTGATTATAACAGTTGAAAAACGTGACCATATTCCTGGAAATGCAGCTAATGTCAGGCAGAGCTTACTGATACAAACTGGAGAAACTGGGGGTGGATGTTGTATTCCCGAGGGGTGAAATAGTTGACAATAGCATGGCAACTGACAAACAGCAACACAAGGCTTTTTTGGCATTCATATGGGGCCAAGAGAATACATGCTGTTCAGAAATGAAGTGGATAACAAAGTATTTGGCTGTGGTAGCACAATATGGAGGCTGGCCTGGAGTTCAGAAAGCTCAGTATTTGTTACTACACTGCAGTGTTTGGTTGGTGCATATGGATGTATATCTGTGTGTGTGTATCCACAGTGAAAATGTACCTACAGTTACTGAAGCTTCAGAATACCTGAAGTGACGAGCTTACATTTGGGCTTCCTTTAAAATTAAAGTGCTTTTTAAGAAGTGTAAAGTATTTATTTGAAACCAAAACAAATTCCTGCATCAGCGTCCAGTGCTAAACCTCTGACAAGATTCCGTGACTCAGGAAAGCTCGTCTTAATCAACTGCATTTGCATTCCCTAATTAAGCCTTATGGTGGCCTTGCTGTCTTTGAATACGTGATGTGTAGCTTGGAAGCCTGTCTGAACCTTTCTCAGAGTCAAATAGGTTTTTCACAGCAATCCTGCATGTAAAAACCTGCACATGAGGTCCTTGAAATAATGGATATTAGAGAAATTTCATGTGTTTCAGTTAACTGCACAAGGTTGAGGAGTGAATGAGATCTCTTTAGAGCAGCAGCTTGCTGGAAATACCGGGAATAAGAGTTTATATTCAATAAACCATTTTCTAAGAGTTTAAGACATTTCAGCTGATGCTGGGTTGATGCTTCTTGTCTAACAAAGTGACACAGTGATTTGACAGCAATTAGCAAACTCTGTGTTCTGGTACACCCTTGGTGCATCAGTGTGAGTTGCTGAGCAGTGTCAGGGTGCTGAGAGCTCTTGCCTCGCAAGGATGCGTATGTCACCTTTCTGTCAAATGCTACCTCTTCTGGTCCACAATCTCCTTCATAAATCCTTGGAAGTTCAGTTGTCTTCTGTGGATTTTTTTTCTTTATCTTTTTCTCCTTGCTTCCTCTGTTTGTTCCAGTTAATGGTTATAAGTCCAGAATGAGACATTTTATTGTGGTCAGGATGAGTTACAAAAGCAACCAGGACACTTCTGCTACAAAAACTTGAGTACCCCCTTTGTGAAACTTAACGTCAGTTGTTACAAAAAAAATTACTTGCCCTCTTTCTGTTTTTCAAGTATTTCATACCTAGGTGTTCTCTGCAGTGTTTTGTGTTCTGTTTGCTGAGCTGGTGAAGTCTGAATGCTTCATAAAAGCCTCTTTGGGAGAAAGAATCAAGCAATTTCTCCTCCATGCTAGCAGCAGGGTTATTAAGGCTTCATAACTTCTTACTCTGAGGTAGGAGTCAGAGAAAAGGAAGGTGGGCCAGACTTGCAGGATTACAGGGGGGAAACCACAAGCAGCAATTTATTGCTGTAGTTCTAATCTAATTTACTGAGTCATTCTTCTGCTTGAAAGGTTTGGTATTCTCATGTTGCTCTGTGGTTCCATAGATTTAGGCCATCATAAAAATGAAGGAGCAAAAGGTACAGAGACAGGCGTGGGCAGCAGTCCCACTGCTGTCTCTCCTTAGATGTCTAAACCTGGGCTCCCAGGGAGGAATTTTAGTCAGAGGTAGCAGATATCTGCTGGCTTCGTTTCATGTTATTTAGAGCTTGTTCTTATGAACGTAATAACTTGATTATACAAATCATGAAAGGAAAACTCATCAAGAAAACCATTTACCACAAAAATACTGCTTTATGGCTCAGTTTCTGATCACCAAATTGCAAAAGAATATGCTGAGAAGTGTAGTTATGTGCTTGGTCTGATGGAGTATGCTCCCCTAGGTATCACCTCATGGCCACCATAGGAGAATCATTGATCAGGCCCTGTATGATCATTGTGTTATTAAATAAATACTACTGTAAGAGCTAAAATTCAGTGTATTGTTGCTGCTTTTCCAGGAAAAGATCAAAACTGCATAGGTGACATATAGTTAGCAAGTGTAAGGCACAGCATACACCAGACTCCAAGGAACTTCCAGAAGGAGTAAAAGGCACTGCTGTCTAGTATTCACTTTACTCTCTTCTTATATTAGACAACCTCTGTTTGTTGCCATCCCCTTGACTCTGTCTCTGTAATCAGGAGTGAGCACAAAGACAGGGGAGAGTATTTGGTTCCTCCACCATGAGATAAAGGTGAGAGCTTGCTGTTCCCCCTAAAGATGCATGCTTGTAAACCTGACATAATTCACTCTTTAGCTTTTGATGAATTTACTCCTCTTTCTCCAGCACTACAGTGAGAAGGATGCCACCATGCAGCTGCCTGGTTATTTCTGCTTGTTAGTTGGAGATAAAATTGCTGTTTGTGGTTCTCAACACTTCAGTTACTGGCTGGAGGTCCCAGTCCAGCATCTTGCTCATCAGATGTATACGTTCCGTCTTCTTTTCCCTTTCACCCATGGAAGAGTAGTTAATGCAAAGTACCCGTCACGAAGCATGCAGCGGGCTTGTTGATGATTAACTGACGCTTGTCTGGAGACTTGTGCTAGCAAAGGCTAGGTATGCAAAGACATTGATAAAGGCCTGTGGTCTCCAACATTGGTTTCCTATAAAATATGCAAAGCTCCCAATCAGGGGCATGTTTCTACCGCCTTCTGAATTGATGTGGACTTCTCTATGCAGGCACTGTGGGTCTCTAGTGCTTCCTTTAATAGCTTACTCATTAATAAATGAACTGTAAATACAACATAGATGTTACAGGTATCACCAAGTCATCTTGTTTGTAGATGTTGGTCAGCCAGTTCTGCACAGTGCATATCTACATGCTGCTGAGGTAAAACAAGCCATCAACCAAAAAACTCCAGACCTAACAGTGTACCTTGGATGTTATTGGAAATGAGCAGTGTTACCCAAGTTAGTGAGCTGGTTAATAATAGTATCTAAAAATCTCCGCCATACAGGGAGCCCCAGGATTTCACTGGGCTTGAAAGTGTACAAATACACTGCAAAAACTTTTCTGCCCATAACAAAGAAACTGTGATCAAGGAATGGCTTGTAAGAGTTAAAGCTGGGAAGGTCATACTTAAGGAAGTAATGAAGTTTGGGGTTTTTTTTCTGGCAATGTCCAAGTACTTACAAGCTTAAGTGGAGGTCACTCCTTTTGGGACTGCTGAAAATGAATGAAATTAAACCAATTGCCTATATACTATTTCAGTTTCCCCCCCCCCGCCCCCTTGTTTTCCTTTCCCTATCTGTCTTTGCTTTTTACCTTGCATATGTCTCAAATTCTTATGGCAATTTATGGTAATTATCCCTGGAAATTCCTAACAATGACTGAATTGCATTCAAGAAAGCAAGTTTTAGTGCAGCGTGACACTTGGAACTATGTAAGTCTCAAAGTTACTTTTAAACATTACTCCCTCAGTTGTGGTCTGTAAGAAGTCCAATCCTTTATATAAATATATGTATAACATGCATTTGTATACATGCAGGCAGTGTATTTTCATTGTAGGAACAATCTGTATACATGGCTTCTTGCCAAGAAAACAGCTTTCCTTACATCTAGTATGTCTGTATGCCTCTGTCAGTTTAACTCAGCATTAAACTCATTTGCAGAGGACCTGTTGGCTGGGTGGAACATCTCTGAGTAACTGCCTTGACCCTGTGCTGGGGACATCAGTCATAGAGGGTGGCTGTGTTAGTATGGAGAAAGAGAACAAAAAACTCAACTAAGCCCATATGGTTGCATTCCACTTAAAGTGGGCATTTCCCTGGTGACTCCCAAAAGTCAATGTTAATAGATACCTCTAGAAAGGTCTCTTTCTTTGCCCTGTTCCCTTCCTGTAAGGGGATAATGCTGTGCAGAGAGAGAGCAGATTTTAGGAGCCTGGTCCTCTGCTTTAATCATCTTCTGACATTCAATATAGAGACACATCTTTCTGGGTGTGATTTTTTTTTTTTCCCAGCTCTACATCTTACTTGAGAAGTAGGTAATCTTTGGATCTCTATGTCTTAGCCTCAACTGGAAAAGTAGTTCACCTTTGTGTAAGTACTGATTGTTAGGTATGAAAGCTCTATTTCATGGTGACCACAGGGATTGTAACTCTTCAGCTGTGCTCACGGGTAAAAATGTACAGCCAAAAAATAGGAGATGCAAGATCTTCTGCTGGACTACTTTTGAGTTGATCTGGGATGACAGAACCTATTTCAAGCCAACAGTTATTGTAGGGTTTCCATGGAGATTAATGATGTCAGAGGAGCAACATCTGAGTGCAGTTTGCTAGAAAACAAGGCTGGAATGTTATAGTGGCAAAGTGAAGTCTTCGCATTTTTGTCAACTCACAGAATAGTGAAACACGTTTTCTTAGTGGATTGCAATTTGCTTTTGGTTTGTGCTGAATGTGAGCTGAAGTAATGCTTTCGCAGTGTGGTGGTTCTCCTGCAGTTTACCTCAGCGCTGTAAGAGATTATTTCAGTACCATCTCATATAACTTCTGCTTTGATTGCCTCTCTCTTTACTTGCGTGTTTTATGTATTCTCATGTTACCTTATTCAACTTGGGCACTTTCTGTCTGTACTGAATTGCCTTGTCTTCAGTGTGGTGCCCAGGGTTCCTAGAACTATATTTGCAATGCATGAGCATCACAATTAGAGTAAGTTACAGCTCTGCTGAGTATTCTGAAACTTAGGAGCTGCCATGAAGGATACAGTAGGTGTGAAGGAGGGGAGAAGTGGCAAAGTGAGAAAACAGAACTGTTTAACTGATGCATAAATTAAAGCTAACATTTGACCCTCAAGACTTTGAAAACTGTTACCATTACTTGTAGCTTTATGAAGATTAAAATACTACTCCACTGTGTATAGTTACCAACCATGGAACTGAATCTATTAGACTCAGTAGTGAAGGCGTAGCATTTTTACATAGGTTTTTTGTAAAGGGAAGGGGTTAGGAGATCTGAAGGTGCCTCAATCCCACTGAAAGTATGTAGCTTTTTGACACTTCCTGCCTGGGAACTGGGCTTGCATGCAGTGCTGAGTCTCTTTTTATTACCTGGGTTTGGTTTTAGCATCTATCATAGTTGAAAAATCATGGCAGTCAGGTGAAGTTCCCGATGACTGGAAAAAGGGAAATATAACCCCCATTTTCAA